>JAMQMW010000279.1:0-22070 GCA_024115155.1 Thelonectria blattea
AGGCGATTGGACCATCTTGGCTATTCTTCTATCTGTTCCTGAAAGTATTCGGGCATTCAACCACTGCTGGTGTTGAATTGATAGTTCTAAGCGTATACACATAATCACATTGATGCCGGGGGTCGTCCATGCTCTGCAAAAGCCATACCAAAAGTGCAACTGTGCTCTGTCTATTCTTCTTGCACCGGGCAGCTAGTGTACTTGACTCTAATGATTGTATTCCGAGCATCCATCGATTTGTTCTTGTCAAGCAGCATCATCTCGCAATGTTGAATATGCTTCTGATCATCAACATACGAATCCAACGGTGATCCTCGAATCATGGCCCTATGCATCTTCTTCCACATAAACGTGCAGTGCCTCAAGTGATACTCCCACGTCACCCATAATTCATGGTAGTCCCCTTGGGCTGCATGAGACCACGGAACGGGCTTCTCTCCTTCCGAGTCAACCCACCAGCTCCAATTCTCGAGGGCCAGAAAATCGAGCATCAGCTCTTCGTCAAAACATGCTGGCCGTGACCAAGTAAACGACATGGCGTCAAACTTGCATCCAAGTTCCGAAGCCTCGACAGAAGAGTTGCCGCAACCGAGCCTCGGGGTGGTCTTGAGAGCGTGTCCCTTGCAGCCGGGTTGATGGGCGTGCAAGGAGCCGAGGGCGAAAATAAATACAGTGGTAAGAGATCCGATGACGAGACCCCCGATCAAACACCATAAAATGTGGCGACCTTGATATGGGATAGTTCGAAGGTGATTGATGTATGGCCAGCGGCGAGTCGACGAGGGGGATTTTAGTTCGGCACGGGGAGCATCCTCCGAGTCGCTTCCATTCACAGGAATGTAGGAGTACGCCATTGTCCGCAACGAGTACAATGTGCGCCAATTGAGTTCAAAGAGAGACTGAGAGTAGGCGATGACTGGTGGCTCCAGTCAAGTGATTATTTCGCGACTTTGTTGCATCTCGCAAATATGAGAAACGATCAAGATAGATGTCTCCGGATATACACACCATAGAATTTTCATGGCCTATGTCTAGTTGCTGCAAATTGTAATTGGCCACTCTTACGTCATCATCTTGTCTCCCGCCCATTCGCAAAGCCGCTGAGCCGTCGAAGCCGAATATGCACTGCTAACGTAAGACTACTGCATTCGGCAGGATGATTGGCCTTTTCATCCTCACGTAAAGTATTCGCTCCAAGCATTCCATACATTTGAAGAACACCCCATTCCACATTGCAGGCAAAGAATAATCATGTGGCTAGTCCGACATGTTGTCATTGCCGATCACACCCACGACATGCATCCTCGGCTGTTTGAGCGAGATGCCACCGTATGTCAGGTGCCTCTATACAAAGCCAGCGGGCTACTGTTCGAAAGTACCATCGGGTTGACTCAGCCAAGTCAAAAAGCGTTATGGGAACTCGCGTGGGTAGATCATGCAGCTATGCTTATTCCTGACCCGACATCTCGTAATCCGCAAAAGATGAATGAATCACATAATAATAACTCAAATGGTAATTCCCAGGACCTTTGCTGGACTCCACATTGGGAGGAATGCAAGACGCTGCTGGACTTGTCAACATCTCGCCTCGCCAGTGTCAGGCCATGCAAATCATGGATATATCGGCATCTTTGACCCGGACGTGAAGCTTCGCGAATGGTAAAACTTGCAGAAGTTCCTCTCGATTTGATCTTTTCTCATGCTACAGCCAATAGGAAAATTGCCGCGGCGCGGTTGACTTCGACCCGACCAACAACATTTCCGAATCCCCTGTCATGGGCAGACCGCCGATGAGGCAAGTTTCTCACGAGCTCTCCGGGGGCGGTCAAGGGTCTGAACCTTCACGATAAAGCGATAGAAGATGCAGCCGTTTGTTTTTCGGTCTGCCTTATCTTTGTCCCCGTCAATGGTGAGGCCACTGGTGATGGCCTATGTAAGGGCGGATTGATGGCTGAGTGACTTCACTAGACGATGGCTGGCAAACGCTCAGGGGGGATTTATAGTTAACAGAATCACTTAATTCAGGTATGAATTGATGATAACTATGCTGAGAATAGCGATGTTGGTGACATAGAAGCTGTTGGACATTGGTTCGTTTGCTGAAGCGGCCCGATGTGGCGTGATGAATCGGCGCTTGTAGCAACATAGACATAACCCCGCGTATGCATAATAACGTTGTCATCGGCCATCACACTCAGAATTGGATCTATGCTACTTGAGTCTCTTCGGGATCCACAGACAATATTGAACATCAACCGTGCCGAGGGCCGGCTCCGGCCTCCCGCAAGTTTCGCGCATGGGTACTGGGAGCTTATCTCGTGACAGGTCACAACTTCTCCAGACGCGGGCCGAAACGTCGAGATCGATTTCGACCTCCACCCCGCCGTTTCGGGGAGCCTCCGCACTACTATTGTCGTTTAGGTATGGGATGACGCAGCTCAGTGATACGACCCATAGGCTATGGCTCGTACTGGACCAGGGCTCGTTTCGCGAATGATGCAGGACTGCGGCCAAGCTTCCGGAAAGTCTCTGCTTTCCGGCACAAAAAGCTGTATAAATGGTGGACGGCTTACGAAACCCAACGGCGATAGGGACTCGTCCTAGTTTCCAAGAACCCAGATTATTATCATCACTGGATTGTCTAAGAAATTCCCTGACCTCATGGCTTTGGGAGGCGACGCAGGCAGTAGCCTCATGCTGGAGGGAGACAAGAGGCAACGGAAACGGATACAGAATCGCATAGCACAACGCACCTATCGTAAGTGTCCGTTCATTACGTGGCTCGGGCTCCTAATTTTGCTGGAGCAGCCACTAGGCGTAGTAATCTAATTACCTAGTCTCACACTACTCAGGTCGCAATCAGAAACATCGGATCCAAGCCCTCGAAGCAGCCGTCGCCAACTCCACCGCCGCCCATTCCTCCGTGACAACCACCAGCACCAACCTACTACCTCCAGATTCGTCGGAACTACCGGTAGATCCAATACCGCACGAGATTCACTCCGAGGACACGGTTTGGGCCGTCGATCCTCTGATGACGGAAATCCCCACCGGCATCTTCACCGTCGCGGGCCAAACGGCGCTTCACCGTGCCGTTTGCAGCGGAAATGAGTCCCTCGCGCTGCTCCTTTTAGACCGAGGCGCGGATATTTCCAAGCAGGATGGTGACGGAAACACTGCCTTGCATCTGGCGGCGGAGAAGGGGGGTGAGGGATTGGTCAAGATTCTTCTCGAGAAGTCTGCCAACCCCAACATGATGAACAGTCTGGGGCGACACGCACTGTTCTCGGCTGTCATGTCTGAAAACGAAATGACCGTCAGTCTACTGCTCGAAGCTGCAGTTGATGTAAATCTTCGGGACTCGTTGGGCAATGTCGCTCTTCATATTGCGGTTGATTGCGGGTCAGAGAGGATAGTGCTACTTCTGCTAGACCATGGCGCCGAGATAGACGCATAGCTAAATAGTAAAAACAACACAAAATGAAAGGCAAGCATCCCCATCTCCAAGCCATCCCACCCATGTTTCTCCAAGGCGCCTCATCCTCCAGCACTAGAGTTCATGGCCGTCTCTCACCCAGCAACCCGCATACCCTACCCACGTCTTGATGGGCATGTTTCTATAATCAGGGCCTTGATCCGACATTTTCATCAGAAAGTTGGAGCAGTGCATGGTGTGATCCCAGCTCGCAATCAGGCTATCCAGCATGGGACGCTTCTCGTAAAAGGCTCTGAACTGCTTCTGCCACAGCATGGCGCAGTGAACAATGTGATCCCTCTCTGAAGTATAGTAATACTCTGTCTCCGACATGTCGTCAATGGAGAGGAGCTCAGTCCGACCCTCGTCCCTGAATCCGAACCAGGAGCCGTCGGTTTGGTACTCCTCGACGGCTTTCTGGTCCATGCATGGACCTGGAACCCAATGGTTGCTCAGAATGTCGTACTTGCACCCCAAGGCCTTTGCCTCTGGTGTCGACTCGCCGCATGCTAAGAGCTTGCTGTTGGTGGTGATGTTGTTGTGGTGATAATCATAGGAATCGAGAGCCCCAGTCTGTCTTGAGGAGCTATGAACATGAACGTGGCTTGCCGAGGAGGAGGAAAGAAAGATGATAAAAATGACTCCCCATAAAGTGGAAGTGAGGAGGAAAACCGTGCAATGACTGAGGACCGGAAGAAGCCAAGCGTTTGACGGGTTCTTGAGTATCTTCTTGGTCGGGCCGCAGACGAACTCGTAGAAGGTGTCGGATTTCGGCTGTTGAGATGGGAGACCTTCTTCCTTGAGGAACGGTTCACTCTCCAAAGACATTGTCATGTTAATTTGTGGAGGAATATCTGTTCAAGAGATGCCGCGTATTGCGGCACTGAAGATTCAAGTGGCTTTTTTAATGATTGAGATTGAAGACTGGAAATCATTGATAGTAAATTTGTTTCAAGAGGCTTGATATGGCTCAGCTGCGTAGTGGCTGAGTAAAATCTCAGCAATTTCTTTTTCTTACGTGCCCAAGCAAGTAGCTTAGCACGACTGACGTCAAGCGGCAGATCTAAGCCCTAATAACACCAGCATCACGTAATTTGAGACGTGATGCTCAAGTAAATCTGATCCCGCGGCATGCGCCTTGAGGATCGGAGAGGAAGATACCAACTTGCTCGACTCCATGCATTAGATTTCAAGAAACCTCGTGGGAATACCATTTGATGGAGACCAGCAAGGACATTTTTACGGAGCATGTCAATACAGGCTAAATCGAGAAGAGGATTTATCAAAGCATCATTCGATATTGGTGATAATAGTACCATTCATAGTAATCTCTTTCCCGTAGACATTTTCTCTCATCTGTACCAATTGTGCAAATGCACCTAATCCACCACAAAGATGCTGCCGTTCTTCACGCTCTCTATATGGTCCCAACGGGTACGTTTCTGCTTCGCCCATTCATGAATCTTTTGAAAGTCCCTACAAGTATGCCGCGTCGCTGTGTTCAAAATGAGTTTGTCTCCCACAAGGTTCCATTCCATGGGAGTGAGATCACTATGGCACTGAATGGACTGGCGGAGGTGATTGATGCAATGCCCTGTCACGTTTCATCAGCAACTTTCCCCAGGCATCACGCAACAAGTTGGCACAAACCGATGTGATCCTCTCGCGATGGATCGTTTGGGTTGTTAAAAACATTGTAATACTCGGGATGAAGCGCCTGACGAAGGCGATCCTGCCGAATGTCAGCAAATTCGGCAAGTTACTTCGAACCAATAGATGTAAAATGTCTTACCAGGCAATGGAGGGAATGAAATACTTCCAAGCCAGTAAAGTGCATACCGGTTTCTGGCCATTTATATGTTCTTCCGTCCATGTTTTTGCCAACGCTTTCGAGATCAATGTTCAAACCTGCTCCTTGATGAGTTTGCATTTCTGACAAAGGGGATTGAAAGTCTGACCATCGACAAGCTCGCCCCAGGCACGGTCAACCTCGGGAGACGGTGCTCCGACATATTTGTGGCTGCTGGTGTCGTGATGCGTGAAGAATTCACCATCCGCATTCAGCTCAACGCCACCAGCATAATCGTACTGGACAAGGGCGATTTGCGACTTGACGGGTGCTTCAGGACATGTCAATATTGAGAAACTGCATGTGCATTCATTTTGAATTGGAGGACTTACTTAAATCTGAAGCGAATCCAGTTTCGTAAGACGAATGGTTCATTCGCGCCCATGAAACCAAACCGATGCTCAAAAAGAGTAGGTTCAGAGAGATGGAGACAACCAGAACAGCCCTAAACGTCCTACCAAGCTCGTGGTTCCTTTTCAAGAGCTGCTTGCCATGACCTAACAGACCCTCTTGCTCGAATTCATCGGTTTCTTCTTGGGGGGCCATGATGAACGGGACAGACTAGCGAGGAAGACGTCTTTGGTGCGAGGGGACAGCGGAGATTCGCAAACCAAATTAACTAGAGAGCAAGTTGAGTAAGTTGGAGTTTGTCAAGAAGAATGTGTGAAATATCTGGAGGTTCGGATAGAGCCACATCAGAAGACACTTGCATCACGTAAGCCTTCTGATGCGACCCGGGCAACACCGCGAAAATCCTCGGTAACACGTAATAATCGATTAGTTCTTGAACTTTTGGACTTACTGAAGTCATTAGGATTAAAGAAGGCTCCCATTATGCGCCGGCTCGTCAAGCCACGCCAAACCTGCTTCCTTTCCCATACACTCCTCAACTTACGGAAATCTTTGGCCAATGCATCTTTCACCTACGGATTCCTCGTCATGGAGGACATTCCTTCATTGGAAATCCCAATCACACTATGACAGGGCCCCGAATTCGATTGCGGAAGCCAATGAGAGAGACGCAAAAAGCGTTCAAGACCAGGTGGGCGAGGAAGGGGAAGAAAGGAGACCAACAAGAACAACTTTTTCTTCTGTGTGTCGTTCTGTGCTTTGGCCATGGTGGTGTCTACTCAACCTCACGATTCTCGTCGTATGTCTGCTCGCTACATGGAGAATTGCCCGATCACCCCCAACGATTCTGCATCATGAGGCTTTGACTGAAGATGGGAAGACATTTCCTTTCGGTCAATTGACCTTTTCGAAATCATTCACACCCTTGCCCTGCGGCAAATCTCCGCAAGAAGCCTTGGATCGTGGTTGCCATTTCGACATCATTGCCACCGCGTGGTTACCACCGAGATGTATCGACCACGAGCTCGTTGCTCAATTCACCGCAGAACATCAGTGGAAGTATTTCCGCAATCGGAACGGAACTGAGCTCTTTTCCAACGATCCAGACACTCTAGGCTCACAGACGGATGTGATCTGGACCACGAATTACTGGCATTCGGCACACTGTTTGTACATGTGGAAGAAACTGAACAGGGCGTTGGTTCATGGGTGGATGACTGACGGGGAAACAATCCAGCAAGGCCATACGGATCATTGCACAAAGACCATTCTGAACATGAAGGATCCCGATGCCATTGGAACGATAGTAGAGATCATCTATCCACCGTGTTAGCAGGCCGATGGAGAGGACGAGTCGGGTCAACTCTGTATTTAGTTGATGTGCCGAGCATGTACGTGTAACATAAGACTGCATTTCCTCGTGGCCTCGATGATATCTAAATGTCAGTGAAGATTTTGTTTCCTTGGATCAGGCAACTCGCCTTAAGTCTCCATGTCTAGATGGGGGAGTTTAAATTCCCAGAGGGAAGTAGAAGGTTCGAATGTCACTGGATATAACAAAGTGGCCAACATTGTTGAACGATGCGACGTCCACTCTAACATTCATTGAAGGAGCCCCGCAGTTAAAATAAAGAAGCCTAAATTGCCCTCAGGCGAGAGAGCGTTGACAAACTAAAACATAATAATCCAATTCAAAGTACCTAATGTCTGACCCGGGTCAATACGTGCGTGATAATGCCAAACCAAGCTCTTGGTGAAAAGGTTTCGTTCCAGGCCTACGTCCGAGAAAGTCGACTAAAGTTTTCATCTCATCCTGGCCTCCCCCCTTTTCGAGTACGGCACACCGATATCGAATACCTTCCTTGCGGTCCATCTGATCTTCTCCAAAGACGGTATGAAAAATGTCGGCCGCGTACACCTTGGAGCTGCACAATAGTCATCAGTAACCGAAGACGGACAGCGCCAATTAGGCAAGGGGTGAGGCAACTAACAATAGATAGCCGTAGTATCCAGCATCGTATTCCCCAATGAGGTGGGCGAGCTTTGTCTGAGGATGGCCCCATTCGTCGCCAAGTCCACAGACTTCGGGTCCGTCCATGGGAATGATACTGCTTCGGATCTTGTTGAACATTGAAGAAAAGTTCATCTCCTCTACCGCAGCGTGACTTGTTGGCTCATGGACAGCCATGTCGAACTTACCAATGGAGATCTGAGAGAGTTGGGTGATTGCTTCGTTGACGTACTTTGCTTGGACAAGACTGTTGACAAGTTCATCGGGGATCTGCTGCGGCGGTGGGTTATGTTCTCCGCCGTTGCTTTTGCGCCAGAAAGCCAAGTTCTCTTCGGAGAGGGATGAGAAATGTCTACTCAAGGCCTTCAACTGGGAAGGGACCCAACACCAATATTCGAGCATCTGGCTGGGGGCTTCACCAAAGTCGACCACGACCTCAATTCCATGGAAGCATGCGTAGGTGGTCTTCGCGACCAGATCGTGAAGTGAATGACCTAGCTCATGGAAAAGGACCACCACCTCGTCATGTCTCAGGAGAGTCGGATTGCCCGTGGACGGCTTGGGAAAGTTGCACACCAGAGCCGAGGAGGGGTAGTTGCGTGTGCCATCCTCTTTTGTGAAGCCCTGACCTTCGTTAGATACTAATCTAGGGGGAAGCGATGGGGTTAATTACAACTTACTGGAACAAGATTGAAGCATGCCGCATTCGAATTCTTTCCGTCGTGAGTGAAAAGGTCCAAGTACAAGTAGCCGAGAAAGCCTCCTCCCAGTTCTTCATCGTTCCAGACTGCAAAAACCTCTACATCAGGGTGCCAGGCATGTGCCTCTTCGACCTGCACCGGCACAATTCGGAGACCAAAGATGTGCTGAACCATTTTGAACATGCCGGCAATTGTTGTTTCCACTGGGAAATACTCGGCAATCTTGCCGTGATCAACAGCGTATTGCTCCTCAAGCATCAGACGGTGGTAATATGAAGTGTCCCAAACATAAAACCGTCCATCGAATGCTTGCCCCAGGGATTGAAGGTGCTTCTCCTTCAGCTCCTTCAGCCTGACCGTCTCCTGACGACCGCCCTCGGTCAACCGAGACTGTAGGTCGTCCAAGAACTCATCCACGACCTCTGGTGTCTTGGCCATCTTGTCCTCGATTCGAAGTGCAGCATGGTTGGGATATCCCAAGAGACGGGCAGCTTCGTCACGCAGAATTGCCGTCTTTCGGAAAACAGAGATGTTCTGGTTGCATTTATTGTTGTCAGCGAGAAAGAGCGTTCGTCGGGTCTTTTCGCAAACCGCGTATCTCATAACCGGGTAGTAGTCAGGGGGTCTAAAGGTGACCCAGAGTCTTCCCTGATTATCACCTTGTCCCTCTTCAAACCTGGACATGGCATTGTCGGGAACACCTTCAAGCTCTTCGGGGGAGAACCACAGGCCGCCGGTTTCGGACATATTCTCACGGAAATCAGTAGCCAGCTGGCTCAAGCGACTCTGAATCGTTCTGAACCTCTCTCTCAATGGCCCAACTGGCAACTTTAGGCCGTTTTTAACACTGGTCATGTCTTAGCTATAGCTTCGAAGGGAGATACTCCAGAAATTGATCATGACTTACTGGGTTTTGAATCTTTTTTCCAGGAAGCGAAGAGACTCTGCATCAAGCGGTTCGTTCTTTTCGAGCACGGCCTGAACCAATGTGAACAGACCCTCGTTCATTGCCGCATCGACCGAGGCTTCATCGAGGAGATTTTGGGCCTGCCTGGAAGCTTCACGCAACTCCGCATCTGCCGACGCGGATCTGTAAAAGATCAAGACATGACTTTCCAAGGCTGTGGCGTTGTCGGATTGGGCCAGGGGCAAAAGGACGTTTGCAAAGGTTGCAGTCTCGGGTTGGACGTTTTCCAGGATTTGGCGCTGCACCTGGAGGGACTGTTCAATCAAGCGCCTCGTGTCTTCGATGATGGAGCTCGCGCTCGTCGTGAAGACGGGAGGCGGCTGAGGCGGGGTTCGCAATGTCTCCGAAGGCATGATGATGGAATCTCACTAACGAAGCGATCCAAAGTGGTGGTAGAAAGATGAAGTTGATCGATGCCAAGCCGATCCGTGACTCTTGGCGGGTTCTTACCATGGCAGAATCGTTGAGATGCCAGATGAATGAGAGTCTTCGATGCGGGGTACTATCGTCAAGGTACAGAACCAACCAACAACCCATTCGCATGCGACCTGCTTCAATAGGAACCTGCCTTATCTGGCATCTCCACTGCTAACAAGGTGCATTCCTCAAAGTAGAAGGTCAATACGAGGTACCTTTGCATGCAGAGTGGTTTGCCATTGTTGGTCCGTTGCCATGCCGCCGTATTACGTGATTGACAACACGAAACGCCCGCTGGCTATCTAATTACCTTATTCTCGTCCTGGTGGGCACTTTACAACATCTTCCGCATAACCGACTAAGAACTTATGCAGGTAGTCATATGTACCCAGTGACAGGTTTTACTATAACTCACATAATCTTCAACTCCTCTACTCGAGCTACAGCTATAGCTGTATAACCTCAACCCAGACTCACCGTCAAGCCTCATACGTGATGATGTGAGCGTAGGATCGTACCATCTGGGTTCCCACAAACCTCCATTGCCATGAGATAATAGTCCACAAGTTTCTGTCTGCGTCTGAAACGCCAATTTCTTTCACCGGTTTCATCGAAAAGATCTCGATTCACTTCACATCATGTTTTCGCGAAAGAAGACGCAATTTGCTTATGCGTCCTTGGCAAGCTCAGAACCTCCCGAAAGCAGCTCCGACTTGCTCGATCCCAAAACGCAACCTGCATCTCAACGGAAACCCAGAGGCTGGAGGAGGGCTTTCCCAATCGCTTTCTTTGGTCTTGTGTGCTTGAGTCTCGGCTTCATTGGGGGCGAGTTCCTTCAGGACAGAGGGATCATCGCAAAGTTGACTCGACAACGGCCAACGAAATGCAAGAATCCATCGATTCGGCGGGAGTGGCGGAGTCTCAGCCTTGATGAGAAGGATCAATACATCAGTGCTGTACGGTGCTTGCTAAAGCACCCATCAAAAGTCAGAACAGAGGGTAGATTGTACGATGACTTTCCGTACATACATAACCAGCACAGTCTCCATAGTAAGTGGTCACTTCTACCCATAAGCAAGCTTCATGTCCACTGGTTTCTTGGCATTAATTGTCCAGAGTTGCTTAACTGACTCTCTCGGCTATCCAGCCCACAACACTGCCGCCTTTCTCCCCTGGCACCGATATTTTCTTCACTTGTACGAGACCGAACTCAAGACCACATGTGGCTATTCCGGGCACATGGTGTAAGTCCGCGTTGACCTTGTTGGTGAGATTACAAATGCTAACAAGTAATTTCTGTTAGGTATTGGGACTGGAGTCTTGATTGGTATGAGATCAACACATTGGCACCCAAATCTCTTTCTCGCGTGCTTCTTTTCACTCTTCTCGTGCTAACTTGCTCAAGGGAGTCACTTTCCGACTCGCCCATTTTCTCCAACACTACAGGCTTTGGAGGCAATGGTGACTATAACGCACCTGCATCTGTGGGTGGCGGTCACTGCGTTACAGACGGGCCTTTCTCCGATCTAGAATTGCCCTTGTTCAATTCGGAAAACCACCTTCACTGCCTCTCCCGCGGCTTTGCCGATGGTGAGGTTGAAGGCCCGTTGCCTGGGGATAAGCTCTCACCTACAGTCATCGAAAACGTCCTCAAGCAGTCCAGCTATGCCGCGTTCTTTCAAGAGCTGGAGAGCGGGCCTCATAACCAGATCCCAAATGGCATCGGAGGTGACTTCATCAAGTTCACCGCCCCCAACGATCCGTTGTTTTTCTTGCACCACGGGTAGGTAGGATCAACTTATCAAGGTTCCAGTTTGGCTTTTCTAATACTGATTACTTGTCGGCAGTCAACTGGACAGACTTTGGTGGATGTGGCAGCAGGTAAGCCCACAACATCGGCTCCGGGACTACGGAGGAAATAAGGAACACGACAAATCAGGAGAACAGGCAACCATTCGGGATATCGTTTCGTTGGATAAAGTGTTAATACCTGATGTAAAAGTGGCCGATCTCATGAGCACCGAGTCAGACCTCCTTTGTTACAGGTATCTGTGAGTTGAGGTTTTGGGCATGGTGCATATGTAACACCTGAATAATCCAATCAAGCAATCAATTCTCAGGATACTTGCCCCCCATTTGTGAATACTCGATGCCAATCAAACTCGCATTCTAAGACGGGCTTTCTCGGTCAAGTGATGACAATTCTTTTTGACTTCCGATTATATAGGCATGTGTAGTTGAAGCCAGCTCTCCTACTCTCATCACATATCAGATCTTCTGTCAGTGAGGATCCAAGTACTTCAAAAGTTTACATATGAATACTAGAAAAAAATGATCTCAACTAGCCCCCTTTGGCTTTCAGTCTCTCGGCATTCTGATATAGCCGGTCTGGATCAGCAGCATCTCTATCTATCGACCACTTTCTCAACTCATCGTAGTCACGACAAGTATGGACCGTCTCAAATATTGGAATGATCCAGTTTCGATTTTCCGACCACTTGATGGGGATCAATGTCATATCCCCGTTACACATAAGACTGAGCCGGATGCCATCGAGACAATGTTCTATGCAAGATACGTGAGATTAGTATATGCATGATACAAAATGAAAAAGCAGAAAACAGCGGCATACCAATGTGAGACTTGAGTGTCACGTCGACTATCTCTGTGTAGTACTCTGGGTACATGGATTTGCGTATCATGTTCTGGGAAGTCAGTCAGAACATGGTCAGCTGTAATAATTGCGGATAGAGTCGTCCGTGATGCGTCGCATGAAACTTACGACACAGTGCAAATCATGAAACACAGTCACCCTTGAAGCATGTCAGGCTTTTTTCAACTGTGGATAATAGATGAGACTCACTGTGCCATGTACAGGCTTGTTTCAGGGTCTTGCCACAACCCACCCCCAAGACTCTTTTCTTCGTCTGAAGTGACAAAGACATTCACCGCTGCGACTCACTATTAGAATAGCCATTAGGAACGCGTCCTGTGTAGCTTTACTCACCCCCCAAGAGGTCTTTCCAAGCAGCGTCAATCTCAGGACTTGGAGTACCGACATATGCGGGATCAGTGACGGGACGATACACTTGATGGCTCTCGTTGTATTTGAGCGTGGCGTCGAATTGGACCTGGTGATACTTTGGTGCGAGTTGTTTCGCCACCGTGACTTTGAAGAGTAAGACAACATAAGTGATTAGGGAAATAAAGACGTGTGTTTGTGCTCACCAAAATCGCTCTCTTTCCAATATCCCTCCGTCTTGCAATCTCGTGATGTCGCAACAGTTGAGATCAGAATCTTCAAGAGAACAGCGGCCAGTAGGGCCCATGAAAAAGCTGCACACATCCAAGCCTTCCTCCTGGATTGACAATACTTGCACGGTGTGCCTGCATTTTGGTCACCGTTCTCCTCAAGAAGCCTATCCTCGGATTCGCCAGAGTCTCGACAGTATTCTGCACTGGCTTTCGGTGATTTGTCCATGTTCGAAGTGTCGAGTGAAGCGTCGCCTGGCAATCCAGCTCGAAGGCGCTTTCTCACAATCTGAACTAGGCGTCAATTAATGCGCGAGAAAATTGCTTATGCAATAATAAGGGACAAATAACGGCATATCTGAGGATAAGCAGCTACTAGAATTGGGTACCTACCGTAGATTGACTGCCTGTGAGGAGCTCGGGCGACGGAATTACGTTGGATCGTAAATGGGCTGATGGCTTATGCAATCGCAGGTTCATTAGGTAGGTACATGTAGATAGACCACAATCACAGTCCACCACCGTGATCGCCATTCGTTCTAGAGAACTTCACTCAATATTATGCATCTCAACGCCATACCCTGTGAATAACTCGATTTTTTACCTCTACGCTCTAGATCCTGTCTCTCCGCAATGCCTCTCGAAACGTGGATCAGTCGAATGAGGTTCCCTCGCCTCAACCAGTCATACAAACAAATCAATGCCGACAGCGAAGAAGAACAACAACTCAACAATCCCATCTCGATTGAGGGAAAGCATCTAGAGAAGCTTTTGCCTTACAAAAAACCTCCCGTTGTGACAGCGAAAGCGGCTTGCATCACTGTTGCCCTGGTCCTCGCGGCGGGTTGTATCGCAGCTCTCGGCTGCTTCACTCTGCACCACAACCATTCTGGTCCTCAACTTGACCGCACAAGGCCATGCGGAAACTCCTCTTCTGAGGCTCTGGCGCGTGGGTGTTCCTTCAATCAGCTACTATGGGCCTGGATTCCTCCGAATTGTCCCAACTACGCAAACGACGAGTTTCTAGCCGCTGGGGATTGGGTCTACTACACCGATCCGGTCAGCAAGGAGCCAGCGACTGGAGAGGCGTGGACGCAGGCAATGGACGGGAACATTGGTCTATGGGGCCAGAGGGGAGAGCATGTGACACACTGTGTCTATCTCTTCCTCAGCGCTGCTCAGATCATCCGAGATGGTTCGCCATTTCCACCACTGTTGGGGTCATATGAACACATGGATCATTGCGCAAAGTTACTTGTTGAGAGACTGGAACTGGACAAGGCATGGAATGACGTAGAGACGTCCACTGGGACCGTTTGGTACAACCAATACTGCTAGAGTCACATGTACCTCGAAAGTAGATACTCGCACAAAAGTTCGATCGCCCCAAACTGAGTCGTTCGCCAACTTGCAATACCTATGTAGTTTTCGCTTTAATGAAACCTAGATCTTGATTATTCGTCGCATATCTACATAGACTCTCAATCAAGCTATAGCTTTTCATGGGTGTTTTGCCGAGCTTAACCACAGCCAGCAGATAGGCACAGATGGAGTTGAGTAAAATATGAAGGCATCTATCTACATTGTCCGCATACCTTACGAACGATTCTTTGCTATAGTTCCAATCATGTCAGAATATTATCAATCCAGAGTTGCCACATCTCCAAAATTCCATCAATCCCACGCACAATCTACCACGATGCCATCCAAAGCATCGAAGTGCAGGATGATTGGGATCACATCATGCACCACGAAGTTGAAAGAGGGGGCTTACACTTTTTTTTTTCTTACATTACCCTACCTATATCCTAGACTCATCCTGGGTGTTGTGAGTGCAAACCTCCCTGACGTTGGACGATTACTCAGTCAATCAGTCTTGGTGATGCCTTCAGCATGAGGTAATGTGGGGAAATCTTCTGACATCATGCAGCCATCACTGTTCCGTGCATCCTGTAACAAAGCATATTCGTCATTGTAGCGATTTCAGCAGTGTGTGAACAGTCAATTGATTAATATTCTTACATTCAAGCTCCATGTTAAGGTGAAGCGATCAATATTAAACTCACGAAGCATAACCCCAGTTTCAAATCTAACAGGAAGCACAACTCCTCTCGGATTCCAACAGCAGCTCAACCGCCTCAAATCTCAGAATAATCATCATGCGATTCTCTCTCGCCATTATCGCTACCGTGGCCAGCATGGCCTTGGCCGCACCTACGACCATCGAGCCTCCCAACTGGGGGCCAAGTGAGTCCTCCGTAAATCTTCAATGATTGATCTAACAGTAGGTAGAGCGCTCTCCTCAACGCATTGCGCAGGCCGACTATATCAAGCGTGACCCCCAGCGCATTGCGCAGGCGGATTACATCAAGCGTGATGCTCAGCGCGATGCCCAAGCCGACTATATCAAGCGCGATCCTCAGCGCATTGCGCAGGCGGATTACATCAAGCGTGACCCTCAGCGCATTGCCCAAGCCGACTACATCAAGCGTGATGCTCAGCGCGACGCTCAAGCCGACTATATCAAGCGGGACGCTCAACGCGATGCTCAAGCTGATTACATCAAGCGCGATGCTCAACGTGATGCTCAAGCCGATTATATCAAGCGTGACCCTCAACGCATTGCTCAAGCCGATTACATCAAGCGTGACGCCCAACGGGATGCTCAAGCCGATTACATCAAGCGTGACGCTCAACGCGATGCTCAAGCCGATTACATCAAGCGTGACGCCCAACGGGATGCTCAAGCCGATTACATCAAGCGTGACGCCCAACGGGATGCTCAGGCTGATTACATCAAGCGTGACGCCCAACGCGATGCTCAGGCCGATTATATCAAGCGCGACGCTCAACGTGATGCTCAGGCCGATTACGACAAGCGTGATCCTCAACGCATTGCACAGGCCGATTACATCTAGTGCGATGCCTCTAACGCGTTGCAGCGTGACGCCCAATGAGATCACATCGTGTGGACTGGTCAGGTGGTTAAACGGGTTATGTCCAGTCTTCCGCAATTACTTCAACGTAATGGGCATCCTCTTTGTATCTAGTCGACTCCTCAACGTGTAGATAGATAGATCAATTATATGAATCCGGCTGCCAAATAACTTGCGCCTTTTGTGCGTTCGTAAGACATGCCAAGACGCACATCAATTGAGCCACCAACCCAGGCCCTATATCTCAATAGTGTAGTAAAGTCCATTGCCTGTCTCGGCTGTCTGTTGATGCTGACTCCCGGTAAGCTTATTGATCCTTCCTCAGGCCACGGTACACCATCATCAACTCGGCGCCAGGTTCTGCACTCCGTCTCCGAGTTCAGGGAATTTTTACTACCTCGTAACGAACTGGCTAACGATGAATACATAGTTCCATCATTTTGCAACTGGCTCTCTCCTCCTCTGTAGGGATGGTCTGGAGGTACCTAGTCGAACTCAATCGTCCATTCAAGAAGGATCCTAACCCCAGCCCATGATAATTACAATGTGAAACCTGCATTCATCTAGGCCACTATAAAACATAGAGCGAGAGAGTTGCTAGGGTAGTTATCCGCACATTTTTAGTAGTGTGTGAGACGAGACAGAATGGACGAAAATGGGACTTTGGATTGCTAATCGATGTCTTGCTTACCTGAGGAGTGGCCCGTCGACTGGAACATAAGAAGATGCTGACCGGCAAAAATCTTCCCGGACAATGCACAGGAACTTCTCATCTTCATAAGTCGTCCACAACCAATCGGGCGAAATAAACGAAGAAATAACACGAGATGCTAAGAGGATAAGCCGGACCCTCGGAATAATAAGTTGCCGCTCCCCAGCCTCATCATGAAATAGGTTGCATGCCTTCCCTTTGCAGTGGTCAACCTTTGTGTGTCAGACTACCCTACAGTTGACTGGGTTTCGCTATATTTAACCTGTCTCACCCTCGGTGGTGGTCATCAAGCCTGAGAGCCATGGCAGCCGTGCCGGGTTCCCGTGGGTTTGGGCCGTCTTACTCAATCTCTCTGCCTGCCCGCATTTTATGCCTAGACTTTAAGTTGCCGGTATCCGTGTCCATTCTCCACTGAGCGACAGATTGAAAGCAGGGAGAGGTGAGGATGCGCGCATAGCCTTGGGGAATTGGGGAGCAGCACCTCTACTGCTGGACTGGCAGCCTGACTCCTTGCCGCACCGGAAGACTTGCTTTGTTGTCGGAAAAAGGGATGGATATTTACGGAAGGAATGACGAGATGAGCCGGGTACTATTCGTAGGTATTCGTACCTTATTCGGCGTTCCCCGCACCATTTCCGATGGTTTGGTCGACTCCCAGCCAAGCGGCCGCCTTCTGTTTTTGCCCCTCACACAGCCTTGACATGGCGGAGCTTCTTCGCCGGGGCCTTCCATCGTCTCGAGGAGGTTGCTGATCATGACCTGCACAACAACGTGTGCATCTCTCATAGCACGCAGGGAACACAGTGGGGGGAAACGTATCCGTAGTCAAACAAGATTGGTGCCCGAGATTACGGACTACACAGTCCAACAATTCCCAGAAGAGGCCTAACTTGTCAAGCAGCCAAGTCTCAAACTGCTGCTCTGGAATGGGCGCTAAAGCCGGCCAACGCCCTTGCGGGGAACCAGTAAGATTTTAGTCGACGCCTCCGGCGTTCAGCTGGATGACCCCCTGACCAAAAGTTGGCCCTACTGCTGACGGACGGCATTATTGGAAACAAATTGCCTTGCAGGGCCCCGCGGGGAATCAATCCCGCGAAACGGCCTCGGCCGTGGCTGTGTAGATCGCTTTCTATTTGTCCATGCCGGTCTCGACCCAAAGGTTCGGCTGCGCCTTGGTGTCATGACGGCTTGTTGATTTCGTCCCAAAAGTTTTGAGGCTTAAAAGAAAAAAAAAAAACCGAGATAATAAAAGGGGTTGGTTGACTGGTTGTGAAACCCTTGACTTGAACTGCCAGGCCCTCCTCCCTCGACCATTCTTTCCTCAACCAACAAAGATCCCAGGATGCACGTCAAACTCTCATTCGCCGCGAACCTCGCCGTGCTGGCATTCTCCAACGCTCAAGCCGGCGCCGGTGGTCTGCTGTCCACTGCCCTCGAGAGCTACGACGACCTCTCCCTCTTCCGCTCCCTCCTCGCCGCCTCTCCCAAGGCCCTCCAGAATGTCCTTTCCGAGAGAAGCACCAACGTGACAGTCCTCGTCCCCACCAACGACGCAATCACCACCTACATGTCGAGCTCCGGCATCAAGGACGTTTCCTCGCTCGGAACCGACGACTTGGAGGTCTTCTTCTCCTACCACATCATGTCCGCGTCGCTCAAGAGCACCGATTTCGACGACGACCGAGGCAGCGTCGTGCCCACGCTGCTCAAGAAGTCCGAGTTCAACAACCGAACTGCCGGCGCGCAGCTCACGCAGGAGTACGGGGCGGGATCGACTGGTCAGGTCCTGATTGCTTCCAGCGCCTCGGCCTCGACTCGTCGCTTCAAGAGGCAGGACATGAAGGGTCCCACGGTGAATCTGCGAGCGGGTTTGGCTCAGGATGCCAAGATGACGGCCGTTGATGGGTCGTGGGGAACGAAGAACGTGAACACCTTCCAGGTCGTTGACAGGTGAGCATTCCCGGCCAGTTGCCCAATTGCTTCTCTCTGACTCTTTTTGCTGCAGTGTGCTTCTGCCTCCTCGGGCTTGCTCGACCACTATCCGATCGATCAAGGATCAACTGTCCGCCTTGGACGCTGCTCTCAACAAGACGCAATTGTGGCCTACTCTCGACACTACCCGCAACGTTACCTGCCTAGCTCCTTCGACTTCCGCCTTTAAGACGGCCGGAAACCCGCAAGAGTCGTTGCCCAAGGACAACCTGACTCACGCCCTGCTGTAAGTACCACGACTAGTCTTTGATGCAGCACCAGCTAATAGTTACTTGCTAGGGCCCACACGTTGAAGGAAGTCACTTACACCACTTTCTTGACGGATGGAATGGTTCTCGATACCTACGACAACAGCACCGTGACTGTCCATATCAAGGGTGATGACATCTACTTCAACAACGCCAAGATTATCGAGCCCAACGTCTTGACCAACAACGGCCTTCTGCACATGTGAGTGCCTCCATGCCCCTTCCCACCCTACCCCTAGCTAATCCAACGTTACCAGTCTTGACTCTATCATCGAGGCCGAGACGGACGAGGCCACCGGCACCAGCACTGCGAGCAGCGATTCCCCCAGTTCCACATCCTCGGCCAGCTCATCCCCATCCGAGTCTGGTAATGCCGCGAGCGCCTCGTCGCTTGGCTTCCACGGACTGGTCGCTGTGATTGCTGGTCTGGTCATGATGTAAAGGTCCTTGTTTAAATATCTGATTGGAGTCTCGGGGAAGGTGTAATAAAAGGAATACGGCGGCTTGCTAATGAGTCTTAATATCAATGTTTCAGTACCTTACACTGCTATCGATGAGGTTGAGAATTCTTTTCCGTTTCTAAATAATAGAGATTCATATTAAACTCTACATTCCTAGTTCACAACAATATTTGCCTCTCTCTTTACGCTCAGTCCGCCTTCTCGGCACCGTACAAGACGTGGTTCGTATAGGTGTAGGTTGTCGTTGTCGATATAACCTTGCCATTGGCATCCTTGTTTTCGGTAGTCGTCTTGTCGATATAGATATGTGCGACCTGGTGCTTATTGTTTGTGGTCTGGGTTGTGGTCTTGACTCGCACTGTCGCGTGGTTTGTCATATCGCTTTGGCTCGTGTGTAGCGAGTTCCTAGATGCGCCTTTACATTACTATTTGTTTGTGCATAGGGAGTGATGGGAAGAAGGGACTGATTAAATCTTTACCTGATCTCCATGGTAGTGAAATTGTTAAAGTCTGCGTGCGCTGCTGCTGTCCTACATGCGTCCAGGGTGCCGTTTGCCAGTTCCGTGTTACGCGGCTTGGATCCCGAACGCCAGCTGACGGTTGGTGCCATTGTCTCGGTGCGATAGGGGTATTTAGACGGAAGCGAGTACTCTTGAGGATATCAGCTGAATGTTCATCAGCTGCTGAAAGACGATACTGTCTCAGGTCTTCATAATCCTGGCGAGTGAGCAGGCCGGTCCTTTTTATCCCCGCGAACGGCCTCTTTGAGGCTCTTTCCACGTCGGGCCGCTTCGGAGCCCTCATGGCTGACAACATATTTCAACCAAAGTCGAGCCCAGATCTTGTCCACTCAGCGAGTGGCACCGGACACCCCTTTGGGAAGCGTGTCTGACAATAATCCTACCCTGTGTGACTTCTTTGGGCTTTTGGGCATAGAGATTGGTCTCGGCCGTGAAAAGTGCAGAAAGCTGCATAAAAAACACGTAACACACCTCGAGGCCAACAGCCTCAGGGTTCTCGCGAATGTGGGCTAGAACCCAGCTCGAAGCACGCCATAGTTGCTGCCTAATATGCTCTGCCTTCTATAGGCATAACCTTTCAAGTCTCTTTGTCCAATCCGCCCCCATCACTACCGCTCGTGTCTGTCTTGTTCACAGAGGTCCATGACGTGTCGCCGACCAGCTCTGCAGCTGCAGCTCGCTGCTGTGGATCAACGATCAGCATCTTCCGGAGGTATTTCCCCAAGCATTCGAGGTCCTCTTTGGTAAACTGCAGTGTCTCGCTCGGGTAGTCGTCAAAGTAGGCCCTCCGTATTTCCTCTTCGAGAGGGAGCAAATCATCGGTCGAGTCCTCTTAGATAAGGTCAATACAATGCGCATCTCACGCCGAATGGGGACCGACCTTGGGGTTCTTGGTTAAGCACCCCAGCCGCAAGCGCGTCGCGAACCCATTCTGCGGGTAGGCCACCGATAATCTGACTGTACTGGGGTATGAGTTCCTGGTTGTCGAACCCAGCCTCGAAAGGTGTACGCCCCACGGCGAGCTCGTATAGCTGCGATGAGGTTAGTGACCCGAAGTGGTAACCACTGCGACTCCCCGTACCGTGCATCCAAGGTTCCAGATGTCGACCGCCCGTGTAAGGGGACGCTGGAAGACCAACTCCGGGGGTTGGAGCGACAGGGGTGTGAATATCGTCTTCGGCGCGCTCGAAGAAAAGAAGGCTATGAGGAGTGCCGTCGTCAGTGTCCCGAAACGAACTCGAGCTGGTCGCGAGATACTGACCCGAGCCGAAATCCACGAGCTGGACGGCGCCATTGTCGAGGTCCAACGTCGTGATGTCGTACTCTACCGGCCCGACGAGATACTCAGGCACCCCTTTCTCGAGGGGAGACCCGTCCTTCTTGGACACCTTCCCTACCTGGGGAGAATCGAAAGCACTCAAGAAGTTGGTCGAGGGTGGAAGGCGCAAGAGAACGTTGCCCGTGTGGATGTCTAGAGCGGGTCAGGTCAGACAGTAACATCTACTGCACGCAAGTCAGCCTCTTCTCACCTCCATGTGCCACGTCACAGCTGTGGAGATAAGCCACTGCTTCGACGATGTGGCCCGAGACGCGACGGGCAAGATCGGCCCCGAGACGGTAGTTTGGCGATTTCTCTGCGACCCAAGACATCGTGGGCCCTAATAGCTCCAGCACCACGCAGAGATGGCGTCCGTTTGGTCCCTCATGAAAGAACGAGTCGAGAAGCTGCGTGACATTGCTGCGACCTGGATGGGAATCGAGGCCTTTCGCCTGGAGGTGCTGTAGAATTTCGAGTTCGTGGTTCTGCGTTTCTGACCCGCTGGCCACGATGATCTTGATGGATACGTTACGCCGTGTGCTAGAGTGAAGAGGTGAGAAAGGGCATTGACGAAGTCGAATCGATGAAAGCCTACACGTGATCCTTTGCCAGCCAGACGGTCGAGAAGGCGCCGAAGCCAAGCTTGTTCAGAATCTCGTATCGTTCATCTTTGAGACGATCGTGAAGATGAACAGGATGATAGCCCCCGGCGCAGTAGCGCCTGAAGTCCTCGGCTGGTAAGCCGACGTTATACAGGCTCAGATTAAGCATTGCGCGAGGCGGAGACTGGCGAAGGTGGAAGGCGCGATAATGGTGGAATAGGCGTTGAAAGGGACGGGAACAAGCTCGAGGAAGTGGT
>JAMQMW010000280.1:0-24700 GCA_024115155.1 Thelonectria blattea
CTCTCTCTCTCTCTCTCTCTCTCTCTCTCACTCTCTTGCGTCCTCTTCTGTCGCCGTTTGACCATGGTCCACTTCCACTTCCTTGTGCCTGGCGGCACTTGAGCCGACAGGGGAGCCTGCACCAACGAGAGCCACACACACAACTGGCCCTGGTCAATCTCGGCCGGTTTCTGCTTGGCAGCCAGCGAGGGGAAAAAAAACTAGAATGCCCTTGCCACTCGTTCATTGGTGTGCCTGGCTTGGATGTGCATTTGGTGCGCTGGTTCCTGATGCGAGGTTCCCCCCAGCTCGAGGTACTTCATGGATCCCTTCCCCCATGCTGAGCCACTCCTCTTCCGAGATCCTTCTGCACTTCATATTCGCATTCCGTACCCCGTAAGACTTCGTTGGCAAAGTCTAAACTGCTCATATTCTTTCGTCTTCTTCTCGCTTACATAGCTTTTTTGCTGCCTGCTGCTGCATCTCTCTGGATATCGAATATCCTTCACAACAACTTGCGACTTCACTCGCTTCTCGGCCTCTCTTACACGAGCCACAAGAACAACAACACAACCACAACCACAAACAAACACCAACTCAGTCTGCGACTTGTTGACTGATCTTTCCAGCAACTGAAAAAACACAAGGCTTCGTCTCTGAGATTCGTCGTCTTCTCTTACCTCTTCCGCTTCCAGCACATACCTATCTGCACAACAGAGCACACTCGCTCTTTCGCGCCGACTTTAAAAGACGCCCAGCCTCAAGGCAACTTACACAAACACCCGACACCGTGGATCACTCGCACCCGACACCGCCGTCGCAATGCACTTCTCCAAGCTAGTCCTGGCCGTCCTCCCGGCCCTCGCCCTCGCCGAGGACACCACCACCATGACGTCCACAAAGACCCTCACCAAGACCTACAGCCTCTCCGAGGTGCACACCGTGACCGCCACCTACACCGGCCAGAACACCGAGGAGGCGGCCAGCTCCACGCTCAGCGCCGAGCCCGAGTCGTCCACCATGGAGGAGGAGACGTCCGTCTACACCACTGCCAGCACTCCCACCGCCTCGGATCTCAGCACTATTACTACTGACGGCGCTTCCGCTGCCGGAACCGGCGAGGCTACCCCCAGCACCGTGACTACTACCGGTGCTGCTTCGGCTCTTGGCGCCAGCAAGGTCGTCTTGGCTGGTGTTGCCGGTGTGGTTGTCATGGCTCTGCTGTAAGCTGCCGTGACAAGCGCACACAGCACGGAGATGGACCCAACGAAACCCATCTCAACAACACATCTTTTCCTTTGTCAAACCCATTTTTACCCTTTTTCAACTGCCTATACTTTTTTTTCGGACCGTCGCTCAGCTCAGTTCAGCTCAGCTCAGCTCAGCGCGGCCCAAGAACTTCTTTGGCATAACGATGAACGATGTCAACAGACGCCACGATCGATACCACATTGCAGACACGGCTCCGCGCCGTCCGGCTTTCACTCTGCTTCTTCTGACGAGTTGAGATGCAGTCGTACACCTTTTTTTGCGCGACTGAATCCGATCTCTGCCCTCCTCCTCGATAGAGAGCTCGATTGCCTCCCCTTTTTCGTTTCATCGCGAGCAAAAAAACACCCGCGCCTCTTGTCAATCCTCTCGCGGGTCTTTTCAACTCTTTAATTCTTTCTTGTTCAATTCATCCCCCCAGCGGCACGGAAACACCTTGCGCGCGTTGACTGCGCTGCGCCCAGAGAGTTCTCAACTCTTTTTACTTGCTTGAAAACATCATTAAAAACCTCGGTTTCGTCTTGGTGCGTCTGGATGGGTAGTTGCCAGCTCCCCAAAGCCTGTCTTGCACTTCACCACTTACACCGTCAAACCCACCCCCTTCTACATTGCTCGACTTTGAGCAATGACTCACACAGGCTTTGGCGCGACAAATGGGCTGGCGGCTTTGAGATGACCAAAATATCCCCAGTGTCCAGACGATCCAGGACGAACAACACGGTGTGTGTGTTTGCTGGCTGGAGACCTCTTAGCATTGTTTATTCGGTTGTCGGCTCTTCGTCTTTGGCTCTGCTGCTTTCCAGGGAGCCCAGCGACCGAAGAGTCGGGAGACCGAAAACACGTCGGTGACGCGGAAAACAATAATATCTTCCTTCACTTCTTCGACATATCTCTGCTTCTCGGATGAATCTTTCCCCTGTTTTTTATTTCTTTTCTGTCTGGCGATACCCCCTTGGGATGGTAAAGGTGGTCCGGCGCATGGCTATATCCTTCGACTTACACGGCCTTGCTCGCGTGCGAGCTGCTCCCCCTTGTTCGACGAGGTTCAGCTATGCCGCCTTGGACGGGTCGGATTGCGGTCTTTTGGAGTAGGATTCTTTGTTCTTTTCGGCGGGGTGTGGGAGTTGGTTTCACGAAAATGGGGGGATTGGTGTTTTGAGCGTCCTGGGAACGGATCACGAATTCTGATGAGCCGTGACGAGATGGCTGGGAGGTAGCATGTGTAGGTACTTCGTACCTAGATAGGAGAGCAATGCAACTGACTCGCTTTGCTCAAAACACCCTGACCCCAACAAATTGTGCGATGAATCTTGTCGAGCGAAGATGTGCAATGACTGATGATGATGATCGAGTACGAATATTCCAGGCGCATTCGACGTTCGGCTACTTCTCTCGGCGGCTTCCTCCGGCCTCGGGTATCTCATAATCCACCGATTATTAACGGCTCGGTGTCGCGCTCCGAGCAGAAGAACCGCTCGATCCTGCTCGCGTGGGAGACCAGGGATGGAGCTGATTAAGGATAATCCGCAGGCTTCTCATTGGTCAGTCTAACTGTGGGGACGCCGGCTTTGCATGTCCAGCGAGTCCCTGGCGGGTCCCATCGGCTTCCTGCTCCCCAACCTGCAGCCAGCTTTCGTTCCATTCTATCCCTGTCCGAGAAGTTTAGAACATCCCACCCTCCAACCAACTCTTTTCTGTCCTTTTTCCTTTGACCTGGAGGGAAGCTGCGTTTGACATTACCCAGAATTCCCCGTCATGGCCTCGATTGCTCCCTCGCTCAAGCGGGCTCACGTCCCTCTTGGACGAGCGCTGAAGGCGACCTCGTGCGCTCGCTCTTTCGCCACAGTTCCCTCCGAGCCCCAGGACTCCGGCAAAGCTGCACCGAAGCGCAAGTCGTATTTCAAGGACACCCAGGTTTCTTCCTTTTCCGACTTCCTCGCCACCTCGTCGCCGACGCAGCCTCTGTCCCCCGCCGAGGCCTATTCTCTCAAGACCGCCGAGGTCGGCCCCGAGGGCAAGAAGAAGACGATTACACGACTGCCCGAGTGGCTCAAGACGCCAATTCCCGCGGGGAACGACAACTTCAAGAGCATCAAGAAGGATCTTCGAGGCCTGGGCCTGCACACCGTCTGCGAGGAGGCCCGGTGTCCCAACATTTCGGAATGCTGGGGCGGATCCGACAAGAGCGCCGCCACGGCCACCATCATGTTGATGGGAGATACCTGCACCCGAGGCTGCCGCTTCTGCAGCGTGAAGACGAACCGAAAACCCCCGCCCCTCGATCCCCACGAGCCCGAGAATACCGCTGAAGCCCTGGCGCGCTGGGGTCTGGGCTACGTCGTCCTCACCAGCGTGGACCGAGACGATCTCGCCGACGGTGGCGCGCGACACTTTGCCGAGACGATTCGAAGGATCAAGCAGAAGAAGCCGACCTTGTTGGTCGAGGCATTGACGGGCGACTTCCGCGGGGACATGGACATGGTCAAGATTGTGGCGGAGAGCGGACTGGACGTCTACGCCCACAACGTCGAGACGGTGGAGGAGCTCACGCCGTACGTGCGAGACCGCAGGGCGACCTTCCGACAGAGCTTGAAGGTTCTCGACCATGTCAAGCAGGTGAGGGGCAAGGAGGGCATCATCACCAAGACGAGCATCATGCTTGGACTGGGAGAGCAGGAGCATGAGATCCAGGCGGCGCTCGAAGGTAAGCTGACAAATACGTGAAACTGAGGCATGGAGACTAACTAACGGCCCGCAGAACTCCGCAAGGTCGACGTCGACGTCGTCACGTTTGGCCAGTACATGCGACCTACGAAACGTCACCTCAAGGTCGAAAAGTACGTCACGCCCGACGAGTTCGAGATGTGGCACAGGCGGGCACTGGACATGGGCTTCCTGTACTGCGCCAGCGGACCTCTGGTGCGCTCGTCGTACAAGGCCGGCGAGTCGTTCATCGAGAACGTCTTGCGTCAACGGTCGGGCGGGAAAGTGGCCCAGAGCACGCTGGCCAAGGCCGTGGCGCTGGACGCGGAGACTCGCTCTACCGTCTGAGGAGCCCGATTCTTGCTCTCTTGTTCTTCTGTTACAACAGTAATCATTTAATGGGTTATGACCACGGCGGTGGCCTAGAAACGGCGTTGAAAATTGGATATGATTGATGGCGCAATCTCAACTAGAATCTCCAGTGGCCTTCAACAGGGTCTGTACATACAACACGATGAAACACTTAACGTCCTTGCGTGGCCATGGCCGTTGACGACTTGTCTGTTCTAGCCTCTACCAGTGTCACTGAGCGCGTCCTTCCATCCGGTCGCCGTAGCGAAGCCGAGGCTCCTCATCTCGAGGCTTCGTCTGATGTCGAACACTGATGCACAACCACACGTGTCGAGGTTATTCACTGACTGCTTAGCGAGGCAGAGACCAATATGATGACGGGTAATTGTCTCTCCTTGACACGAGATGCACTCTGCCGAAGCGCATGGCACGTTGGCGAAGTTGTATCACTGGGGGATTCAAGGAACTCGCCTGTTGTTCCTGGCGATGACGGCGCAGATTTGATCCAGTGGTCAGTGGCAATATGAGATCGAGGGATGGTTCTTTTGGAAGAAGGACCTGTGACTGTGACATTGGGACTCATTCATTCTACCCCATGCCGATTGTGGTAGGCCAGGTCAAGTTCACCCATCGTGCCTTCTTGATTTGACAACTCCAATCACACACCGCAAAAGGCAAAGAAGGCAGGCACATATACCCGAGGCAGGCTCATCAATCAAATTAGTTTTCCTCTGGTCATCCCTCGTTCTCTTGATTCCTTCACCGACGCAAAGCTATCAACTACACCTCCAGCGATATCACGGCGCCGCGATGAAGCTCGCACCCCTTCTTGCCGCTGCCCTCATCGGCGCAGGAGAGGCCAAGTTTTGGATGGAGGACATTGGTCATTTTGGTCGATCCCCATACTTTGCCGACCTCAACTATCGCGTCTTTCGGAACGTCAAGGACTACGGCGCCGCGGGCGATGGAGGTGCGTACCTGGTGTGCAGCTCGCTGCGTTGCTACTTACAGAGTTTCCAGTCACGGACGATACCGCTGCCATCAATGCTGCCATCAGTGCTGGGGTTCGATGCGCTCCTGGAGTCTGCATGGGCAGTACTCTTACCCCTGCGACGGTTTACCTCCCCGCTGGGTATGTCGTTATGGTGGTCTACCTTGTTGTGTATGAGTGGTTATTGATGACGGCGTAGAATCTACATGATCAGCAGCGCCATCATCGATCTTTACTACACCCAAATCGTCGGGGATCCGAATAACCGTCCCATCATCAAGGCAATGCCTTCCTTCTCCAAGGACAGCTTCAGTCTGATAGACGCCAATCCATACTTACCCAACGGCGCCCTCTCCTGGAACTCTACCAATACATTCTTCCGGCAGATTCGGAACGTGGTCGTCGATACCACCTCTCTCCCTCCAGACTTCGAGGCCGTGGGGATACATTGGCCAAGCTCTCAAGCGTCTTCCATCACCAACTGTGTCTTCCAACTTTCGACGGTGCCTGGCAACCGCCACACTGGGCTCTTCATCGAAGAAGGGTCTGGTGGTTTGTTGAACGACCTCTACTTTTACGGAGGAGGTAATGCAACTGTGCTCGGGAATCAACAGTATACTGCACGAAACCTCTGGATTTCTAATGCCGACGTGGCAATCTGGATGACTTGGGACTGGGGCTGGACGTTCAAGAGCGCATTCTTCAAGGACTGCCGGGTCGGCATCAAGATGGACGATGTTTCGCACGGCGTCGGTTCCATCACCTTGCTCGACAGCGTCTTCGAGAATGTGGGCGTCGCTATCATGACTACTCGTGCTAGAGTTGGTTCTTTGGGCAGTGGTGCGTCGTTTGCCATGGAGAATGTACGCTTCCAAGGTGTGACTGGTGTTCTCGTCGACTCGACCGGCGTCGACCTTCTGGGTAACGACTTGACACCGGATAGCACCAATGTTTTTGTCATGGTAAGCTTTGTGAGCAGCAACATACAAACCGCTGACACTCGCAGGGGCATTACGCTCATTCTGGGGGGCTGTTTGACGACACAGGATATCTTAACATGTCGACTGGTCGCAGTCCCAACCTCCTCGACGGCGATAGATACTACGAGCGGTCCAAGGTCAGCAACCCATATCTGAAGTGTTCTGTGGCTAATTATGAACAGCCGCAATATGATCAAGTTTCAGCCGATTACTTTCAGTCCGCCAGACTTGCTGGTGCGGCTGGTGACACTGCGCACGATGACACAGAGGCACTCAACCGGCTCTTTGCCTTCACTGCCGCCAACGGGTTGATTGCCTACTTGGACGCGGGCATTTATGTCGTGACAGACACAGTCTTCATCCCGCCCAACACCAAGATTGTGGGAGAAGCTCAAGCCTCAATCATCATGGGTACCGGCGCCAATTTCCAGGATGCTGCGCATCCTCGCCCCGTCGTTCAAGTCGGCCGCCCCGGAGACGTTGGACAAATCGAATGGTCAGACACCATCGTATCGACTCGTGGTGCCGCACCTGGAGCTATTCTGATCCAGTACAACCTCTTCTCTCCCAATCTTCCCTCTGGCATGTGGGATGTACACACGCGCATCGGAGGCTCCGCTGGGAGTTACTTGCAGGTTTCGGAATGTCCTGCCGTCGAGCATCCCAACTCAATCAACGCCAACTGCATCGCTGCATACATGAGCATGCATGTGACGGTCTCGGCCGGTGGCCTATTTACAGAAAACTGCTGGCTCTGGGTCGCCGACCATGACTTGGAGGACCAAGCGTATCATCGAGTTGCGGTTTTCGCCGGGCGAGGTTTGCTAATCGAGTCCCAGAGAGGTCGCATCTGGCTCAGTGCCACTGGCTCAGAGCACCATGTTCTCTACCAATACCAACTCGTCAATACCCGTGATGTGTACATTGGCCATGCCCAGACGGAACAGGTCTACTCTCAACCTCTCCCGCCTGCGTCATTCCCCTTCCCCTCGGAGCCGTTTTATAGCGACCCCGACTTCCAGACACAATGCCAAAACGACCCCAACCCGACGTGCAATATGGGTTGGGGCATGAGGATTGTCAATTCTAACAATGTGGTGGTGTACGGCGCTGGACTGTACTCGTTCTTCAACCACTACAACGACACATGTGCCAGCAACAAATCGCCAGAGTATTGTCAAGAGAGGATTCTGAGCATCGAGGGGGACGCAGCCGGAAACAAGATAATGGGACTGAGTACAGTAGGGACGAGGATTATGGTTCACAGAAATGGAGTGGATTGGATTGAAGCTATTCAAAACAACAGCACCTTTGCGGACACTTTGGTGCTCTACTTGCCTTGAGGGGGGCAAAGGGTGTTTGGAACCCAGGCTTGGGCCGATGAATTTCTAGGGATGGGGATTTTTTGATGGTCCGATGTAGAATCAGGCAGCAAACTTGTTTCGCGGAGACAGGAGGTACTGGAGGGTATATTGTAGATTTGTTTTTGCAGGAATGAAATGTCAAACTTGATTCCATTCGCTCGTTAGGAGTATTTGCGTGGATGGCCGTTTGGCTTGTACGGGCGCAATCTGCGATCGATTGCGCTGAACTAGGTTATGCGTTAACCATGGAAATATGGTAAACGTACAAACGGATTGGTTCGTCAGGAAATGAAGTCCGGGGTAGAAGAGATCGCCGGTTGCATGACACGGCACGGTGTTGGATGTGCACACTTTAGAACCAGCCTGGCAGAATCGCCCGTTCTGGCTCACCGCCTTCTACAACCGTCGTTGCCTGACGCTTGGTCAGCTCTCGCATCGCAACCAACGCCGAAGCATCCAGATCTGGCTTCTTCTCACGATCAGTCGCATCACCTCTTTTGCACCATCCGTTACACGAAATCCAGCGTCGAAAACATGAGCATCAGCATTGGTTCTACGTCCGAGTGGCAGACGCTGCTCTCGGGCACGAATCTGGTCATCGCAGACTGTACCTCAACCCCTCGGTCCTCATCACGGCCCATCGCAACTAACACCTTGGTCCCATAGTTTACGCCGACTGGTGCGGCCCCTGCAAGATGATTGCGCCGCACTTCGAGAAGCTCGCGAACGAACACTCCCGTCCCAAGAAGGTGGCCTTTGTCAAGGTCAACGTCGACACCCAGTCCACCATTGCCCGCACCCAGGGCGTGTCCGCCATGCCCACCTTTAAGATCTTCCACGGCGGCAACTGCGTCGAGACGATCAAGGGCGCCAACCCGCCGGCCCTGACGGAGGCCATCTCCAAGGCCCTCAAGCTCGGCGACACGGGCGTGCGCGGCGATTCGTTTACCACGCCGGGACGCAAGCTCGGTGGTGAGGGGCCCCCTTCGGGGAGTGCGCCTCGTGGAGCGGTCGCGGCGCGGTCGAGGTCGACGTGGAGCTTTGGTGGGCTGTTGAACGCCCTCATCATCTTCGTGGGATTGTACCTGGTGTCCTTGTTTTCGGCACGTAACCAGCAAAAGGAATAAGAAAAGGGGAGAATCAAGGCTGACTGGGTACCAGTTCGATCCATACAAGGCGGCGGAAAAGTCCATGTTCAACAAGAACCGGCCGGATCAGCCGATGAGCCAAGGGGACGGCAAGGTCAAGGCTGCGGCGCAGAAGCCGACTTTCAAGACGCTGGCTGACCTGGGCGGGGAGTGAATGGGAGCGATGGTTGGGTTGACTTGGGGCATGGCGTTTACGGATTCGACTTTGACTGGAGAATTAACTGTAGCATATCTTTGAGCATGAGCATAATCACACCAGGCTTTTGACGTGCATTTCCTTTGAATAAGGTACCCGACATTTGAGGTACGCGGACGATGGGCGTGGAGCTGACAGGCGTGTAAATGAGATGCATGACACGGAGCCAGTCACGTGTTGGCGCGAGCCGACAAAGATGACGAAAAAAGTTCCCGTCAAAGGCATCTGATCCATCAAGACCAAAAATTTGTACAATATTTCAATTCAACAATGCTGTCGGCACGAGGCATTCGAAGTGCCTGCCCGGGGCGCAGTCTATCCTCTTCCCTAGCATCATGTCGATTGTCCTCTTCGAGCCGTCCTTGGACACGATCCCAACTCGTTTCCTCCTCCAGAGCCGCCCAAGCCAATAAGAGCAGCGCAATTACACAGGCTTTTTCGACTTCAAGATGTTTGCGACAAGAAGCTGCCACCACCACACCGGTCCCGCGCACGCCGCCCGAGGAAGTCGAAAAGGTCGTGCGGGAGGCCAAGCAGAGATTTCGAGACACCCTGCCCAAGGGGTACTTGAACGAGGAAGAATACGCACTTTACGAACGATTGTACGGACCGCCGCTGCGAGAGACGACGCCCGAAGATGTTGGCATTCATACACACGCCGACATGGGAGCTGAGCCACCCCGACCGGATAACGAGAGAATACTGTTGCGGGAACTCGAGGGTGGGATGTTTGAAGAGGTTTCGTATCTGATTCCTCGCGAGGAGGGAGAAGAGGGAGAAGATGTTGGCGAAGAGGCACTGTCAGAGGAACCCCTCGATGAAGAGCCCCTCGATGAAGAGCCCCTCGATGAAGAGCCCCTCGATGAAGCGGAATCAAACGCTGCGGAACTCGCTCAAGGGATCCCCGGATACATTGACTTGGTTGCGAGGAGCCAACGTGAGCACGATGCGATGCAGAAACTTGCCCAAGACTATGAACAGAGCGAGAAGAAGCGCCTGGACGCCGAGGCAAAGGCCGCCGCCAAAGAGGAGGAACGGCAGCAGATGCTGGTGGAATCGCTGGCACTGCCTGATGAGGAAGAGTACAGCCAACGAGAGCTTTCCGATACGCGGAAATTCCACCCCCTCTCCGTCGAGGGACGGTTCTACGACGACCTGGTTGAGCTGGTTCTTCCGCGAGACGAGCTCATTGCTCCCGTTCGCGAGCTTCTGGACCGAACTCACATCGACCACATTAAGAAGGCGGCCGAGGATGCCCTCGGTGGTCGCGGCCTGCCGCTTTCCCCCGCAACTCCGACCTGGAACAAGACCGGACCAATGGTAGGAGTCGGCCTCCCCGCGGATCAGCGCCACATGACGGAGATTGAGGCAGATGCCTTCCTTGCGGGCTGTTTGCCACCGGCGTATGCCACCAGCATGTCGATCCTGAAGGAGCTGCGCAAACGCATCGGGAGGGACTGGCTGCAGTCGAAGCTCAAGAGGGGAGGGCTCAGCGTGCTCGATGCGGGATCGGGAGGCGCGGGCCTGGTGGCTTGGAACGAGATCATCAAGGCCGAGTGGGACTTGTTGAAGGAGAAGCGGGAAGTCAAGGGATACGAGGCTCCTGGGAAGAGGACCGTCGTCATCGGGTCGGACCGGCTGAGGCAGCGCGTGAAGACGTTTCTGGACAACACGACGTTCCTGCCGAGGTTACCAGACTACGAGCACTCGGGCGAAATGCGTGGTGAACATCTCGATGCCGGAGACAAGCCCCAGGCGCGCAAGAGCTACGACGTGATCATCGCGTCTCACCTCTTCCTCAAGGAAACGCAGGACCACTACCGACAAGCCATTCTCAACAACCTCTGGAGCCTGCTGAACAAGGACGGTGGAGTGCTCGTCGTGGTGGAAAAAGCACATCCTCGGGGCTTCGAGGCCGTCGCCCACGTTCGAGACACCGTCGTCAGGCGTTTCCTGCAGTCGCCGTCTGGAGAGCCCGAGATCGACCCCGACAGCATCAACCCTGCGTATGAACGTGAGCGCGAACCCGGCCACATCGTGGCGCCCTGCACCAACCAGGGCATCTGCCCAATGTACCAGATTCCCGGTAAGAGTAGGGGCCGCAAGGACTTTTGCTCCTTCAACCAGCGATTCGTCCGTCCGCAGTTCTACAGCCGGATGCTCGGGTCGAGCCAGCACAACCAGGGCGACGTGGACTTCAGCTACGTCGCCATCCAGCGCGGCGTCGCCAAGGCGAGCACGATGACGGGCAAGGAGGCCACGGAGGCTGCGTTCAAGGGCTACGAAAAGACGGACGAGAAGCCCGACATGCTGACTCTTCCGCGAACGGTGCTGCGGCCGCTGAAGCGCAAGGGGCACGTCACGCTCGACGTCTGCACGCCGGCGGGCCGGCTGGAGCGGTGGACGGTGCCCAAGAGCTTCAGCAAGCTGGCGTACCACGACGCGCGCAAGTCTCGCTGGGGGGACCTGTGGGCGCTGGGGGCCAAGACGAGGGTTGCTCGTCCGGCGCGGGCGGGCAAGGGACCCGACGACGGAGGGAAGCGGGCGGCGCAGGGGGGGAAGCCGAGACGGGTCGAGATCGTCATGGGGCCGGGGGGCATCCGGGCGGGCGAGAAGAACGCAGGGAGAGAGAGGAGGACGAAGAGCAGGCAGCATCGGAAGCAGGAGATTATGGAGGAGCTGTTGAAGGCGGAGGAGGCGGAGGAGAAGGTGATTGGGAGGCAGATGGATGAGGAGGTGGCGGCTGAGATTGCGGAGGAGGAGAGGGCGAGGAAGGAGGGGAAGGTGTGATGCTGCGTTGGGTTGGGGTTAAGCTGTATGATTCGTGTAAGTGTAGATAGGGACGAAAACATGGACATGGATGGCTGGGTACGGAGGTTGGGCATGGGAGAGGCGTTGGACACGGGACGAGAAATGTACGATACATGTCAATGGCCAATGACGATATGGAAATAATTCTCTCATCACTGCCTCTTTGTTTACTGGCAATGTTACCTTTGTGCATATGTAAGTTTGGGGAGACGTCTCACAGCCTCTGTCACCGTGGTGCATATGTGAGTTTGAGGCGGGAGACGATACTCACAGCCTCTTCGTTTATTAGCAATGTGACCTTGGAGTGCATATGTACCTACAATGGTACGTTAGTTTAAGGAGACAATTCAACAGCCTCTTCGTTTCTGAGCAATGTGACCTTGGAGTCTAATGTCACCTTGTATGCAAACCAAAATTTTCACTGCCTCCCCGTTTTTAGCGATGTCACATCGGCGTGCACATGTAGACACGAAATATGTCAATCCCGAGCTCTCGCGACCATGCCATGCCATGGCCTGAGGTCTTCTCGCCGCTCCGAGCGCTTACCTGCATTAGCCCCCCGGCTTCTGCAGGCGGCTGCAATCGAAGAGTGGAACGGATACGTCGGCAAAATTGGAGATTTGCAGGTTTGAACGGGAGAAACAGGCGAAGTGCATGCTTTTTTGAAAAGACGGGAGGATTTGTTTGTTGCATGAGATGAGTTTGCATTTGCAGCAAGATAAGTAAGTAGACATAGGTCTTGCTGTTGACGACGGTACACGGCACTGGAAGTTGAGTTTGTGATTGAAAAGGTTCTTGATCCCCTCATATCGCATCCATCGCCACAACAGGCAATCGTGGTCCGACGAGCGCCCAAACTGCCCACTGCCGAGGAGGAACAAGCGCGCGAGAGGGTCACATCCCTACAAGGCTCTTGAGTCTTGAGAGACAAGGTCACGGCTAAAACGGCCCCCAAAAATATGCAACCAATGGCACGGCCCGTCGTTGTGAAAAGCGTGCAGCACTGCAGATGCGACAACCAACAGGAATGGATACCCTCCCCAGTCCGTTTCACCAGTCTTCTCCGCGCCGCAACGGGCGTCTGAAGACGGTGACCCCCTCCCCTGTGAAGAACTTTGCCGCTGTTCAGCTGCTCGGGCCCTTTCTGCTGGGATGATGCGACATGTAGGTATAATAAAAGAAACGTTTCAGCTCAAACTTCCAGAGTCCTGTTGTTCTCGAGCAAAACACTTTACTTCCTAATACTAGGCGCTCTTGGGTGCGTTCCTGAAGAAACAAAGGGTCTATTAAACACACCCGACCCGACCACAATCATGGCCGCTCCGTCCCCGCAGGACCGGGAACTCTTCCTCCCCGGCCAGTTCGAGAGGCCCGCGGCCCCGAGCTTCACTAGCCACGCCGACTCGAGCCAGCGGACCGTGGCCGTCCGCACCGACTCGGACGCCGGGAGCCCTCTGAGCAGAAACGACGACGACGACGTGGCCGTCCTCCCGCCGCGACACGACCATCACAGAGACTACAAGTCGGCTCACGTGCTCGAGCAAGCCGTCTTCACTTCATCACCGTCAACACCACCGCCGCCACCGCGTCCTCACTCGCCCGACCCGCGCGGCTCAGAACCCAGCACCGGGTCCCTCTGGCAATGGGAAATCGGCGCCTCCGTCCTCAGCCTCGCGTGCATGGCCGCCATCGTCGGGGTGCTCTCCTTCGAGCAGGGCCGTCCCCTGGACCAGTGGGGACTCGGCCAGCACATCTCGCCCACGGCGCTCGTGGCCTTTCTCGGCAGCGTGGGCAAGTCGGCGTGCCTGCTTGTCCTCTCGGCCGTCATCTCCCAGCTCAAGTGGATACACTTCAGCGCCGAGCCGCAAAAGGTCATCGACCTGGAGACCTTTGACGCCGCGAGCCGCGGGCCCTGGGGCGGCTTCGTGCTGGTGGTGCTGAAGCATCGCAAGGCGCTGCTGGCGTCGATGGCGTCGCTCATCATGCTGACGTCGCTGCTCATCGACCCGTTTCTGCAGTTGGTCTTCCAGTTCCCCGTGCGGCTGAGCGTGGTCGACCAGAACCCGCCGAACATCCGGAGCAGCAGCGTCTACGACCCGACGGGCCTGGTGGCCCGGACCAACGCGCGGTACTACGGCGCGAGCCAGGTCGATGCGGGAATGCAGTCGGCTATCTTGTCGCCCATCTTTGGCGACAAGGCGGATCCCTCGCTGCCGTGCTCGTTCGAGCGGTGCGACTGGCCGACCATCACCACGCTCGGCGCCTGCGGGAGCTGTACGAACTTGACCGACACGGTGCAGGCCAGCTGCCGCCTGCAAGAGTCCGTCTCGGCGGCCGTGGTGTGCAACTACACGCTGCCGTCGCTCAACATGACGCTGAACGCCACGTTTGGCCTCGTCGGGGGAGCGTCCGACATGGCCTACTACCACACTATCTGGCACTCCAAGACCATCGTCTTCAACTCGACCACGGGGCTCGACACGGGCACGGCGCACCTGGCGGGATTCGCCTACATCAGCCTCGACTCGGACATGGAGTGGCAGACGGAATACATCACCGGCAACACCACGGATCCCATCCTCCACACCATCCCCGTGCAGTCGGCCATGCACTGCCAGCTGGACCTGTGCGCCCGCACCTACGAGACGCCCAGCTACGCAAACTTCAGCGCGTCGGCCCTCGAGGGGCCCAAGACGACGCTGACCATGCCCGTGGACCCGTGGGAGGCGCACCTCCTCAACGGGACGTCGGTGCCAAATGAGCCCATGTACGCGAAGCTGGTGCCCGTGACGCCCAACGAGCTCCCCGCCAACGCGAGCGATAACTTTAGGATCAACTACTTCGACTGGGGTGACATGGCCGACTACTTTGCCGACCTGTTCACCGTCGAGTACGCGAACTGGGGGGCGCGGGCGTCGTCGGGCAACAGCGGGAGCACCATCACGCCAAACATTGGGCTGTTACTCAACGAGGTGGACGACATGTCGGCCTTGATGTCGGCGATTGGCGATAGCGTCACGGAGGAGATGCGAACGGGCGCCAACAGCACGCGATTGGCGGGGACGGGCATGAACGAGCGGACGTTTATCAAGGTACGATGGGCGTGGCTGGCATTGCCGATCACGCTCGTGGTGTTGACGGTGACGCTGTTTTTGCTGGTGGCGCTGAGGGCGAGGGCTTTGGGAGTGCCGATTTGGAAGAGCTCGAGTTTGGCGTTGCTGTTTTGTCAGATCGACGGGTGGAATCGGCCGGCGCAGGAGGGCTTGAGTCTGCAGGAGTTGAATGAGAGGGCGAATAACATGAGCGGGCGAACGGGCGAGGGAAACAATGGCGTGTTGATAATTTCGAAGGAGTGAAGATACCTCTGTACAAGTACCAATGATGAATTGACGAATAAAACAAATTGCACCTATCTAATCGACATGTTATCGCGTATCACGATAAGCACATTGCGCGCACCTCTCAAAAATGTTGCATCTCCTATCTCCATCTAAAAACTCCCCATCTCACACGCGACTTTTGGTAGTGCAGATTTCGACATCTCCGGTCGCGGTGCCGCGGAAGTCGGGCTTCCATCCTTCTCCCAGGAACAACGCCGACAGCCCGAATTCGCGAGCGAGCGTCTCCACGGGGGCGGGATGGCGTCAACTTGGGCCAATATGAGGAGGCGGAATTGGGTGACACTGCTCAAAGGCCGCTCGCGTTAGTGAGGGGCTTTTTTGGCCATTGACCAGTGGGAATTGGTGAGCACGATGGCGGGGAAATGTTTTTTTAGTTTTTTTTTTTGCCTTTTGCGATTGCTAATGTGGTGGTGGATTGTAAGCTGGGGTCTCTTGGTGGGTGGTGTTGTGAGTCGTGACGAGAAGAGTTCTTATACCTTCAACGCCCTCCTTTTGTTGTCAAACTGTTTTCAACTATTCTCATTTGACTTGTGGCAAACAGATTTTACCAAGACCATCAAATCGAGACATCAACTCTAGAAACCATCACAGAGTAACGCCAACAAGGGAACACCCCAACGGAGGTCAACCAGAGGCGAACAAAGCTGTTCTCCTCACCTCACACACACACACACCATGGCCACTCCATCACCGCCACCACAAACCTCCCTCCTCGCAGCCCTCAACTGCAGGGACAACATCCACCTCGTCATCGGAACAAACCCCCTCGCCGCAACCCGCTGCACCCAGTCCCTCACCGCCGGCGCCCATCCCGTGCTCATCGTCCCCGAGGACTCCGAGCTGCACTACAGCCTCCAGAAGCACATCGACGAGGGCCGCGTCAAGTGGTGCAAGAAGGAGTTTGAGGACGACGACGTGCTGACTCTGGGCCGCGAAGATGTCGGCTGTGTTGTCGACGCCGTCTTCGTCACTTCCGGGCCCAAACTTGCCTTGAGCCAACACATCTCCTCGCTCTGCCGCCGCAACCGCATCCCCGTAAACGTCGTCGACGCCCCGAACCTGTGCACCTTTTCTCTCCTCTCGGTGCACGCCGACGGCCCGCTGCAGGTCGGCGTCACCACCAACGGCCGCGGGTGCAAATTGGCGTCGCGCATCCGTCGCGAGATCGCCGCCTCGCTTCCCGCCCAGCTTGGTCCTGCTTGCGCTCGTCTGGGCGACGTGCGGCGTCGGATTCACGAAGAGGACCACCTCGCGCAGGACGAGTCGTCGGTCGAGGACTCGGTCGACCAGGGCGCGCAGTTCAACCGCCTCGTCACCGACGAGGACGCAAAGAACCGTCGCATCCGCTGGCTCGGCCAGGTCTGCGAGTACTGGCCGCTGAAGCGCCTCGCCGCCATCACCGACGCAGACGTCGACGCCATTCTCAAGTCGTACCCCGGCAGCTCCGGGCCGGGAATGAAGCGCGACCCGTCCTCCGGCCCGGAAACCCCCTCGGGCAGCATCATCCTCGCCGGCAGCGGGCCCGGACATCCGGACCTCCTCACGCAAGCCACGCACAAGGCCATCCAGTCCGCGGACCTGATCCTCGCCGACAAGCTGGTCCCCGCGGGCGTGCTGGACCTGATCCCGCGACGCACCCCCGTGCAGATCGCGCGCAAGTTCCCGGGCAACGCCGAGCGCGCGCAGGAAGAACTTCTCGAGATGGCGCTGGCGGGCGTCAAGGAGGGCAAGACGGTGCTGCGGCTGAAGCAGGGCGATCCGTTCATCTATGGTCGCGGGGGCGAAGAGGTGGCCTACTTTCGGGCGCGGGGGTTGGGGGATCGCGTTTCCGTGCTGCCGGGTGTTACGAGTGCGTTGAGCGCGCCGCTGTTTGCGGCTATTCCGCCGACGCAGCGCGATGTGGCTGATCAGGTGCTCATTTGCACGGGGACGGGGAAGAAGGGCAAGGCGCCGACGCCGCCTGAGTATGTGGCTAGTCGGACGGTTGTGTTCCTCATGGCGCTGCATCGTATTGTTGGGCTGGTGCGGGAGCTGACTGAGCCGGTTGAGCTGGAGGTCCCCAAGCCCGCCGCAGAGGATGCTGCTGCTCCGGAGGTGTCTACCCCGGCGCCGACCCTGGTGTTGAACCGCGCTCTATGGCCCCGCGATACGCCCTGCGCCGTCATCGAGCGAGCCAGTTGTCCCGACCAGCGCGTCATCCGCACGACGCTCGCGTACGTGGCCGAGGCCATCGAGGCGGAAGGTAGTCGGCCGCCGGGACTGTTGGTCGTGGGACGGGCGTGCGAGTTCTTGCACGCGAGGGAAAAGGGGAGGGCGTGGTTGGTCGAGGAGGGGTTTAGGGGTATCGAGTTGGAGGACTTGACTGCTGGGTTGGAGAAGTTGAGTGCCTAGGGCTTTGATCATGATGCTTTGTTTGGGTAACTGGGTTGGGCCGGGGTAGAATTGGGTATAGCTTTATGAGATGAGAGGGGGTATAGGTGTTCGTAGGTTTGGGTATTGTGGTGTTGGGAGTCATGGCTCGGGGGTTAGAGGATTTATAGCATTATCAGGCGTTACGTTCAATGACAACGTTGAGAAGTACATAAATACTATTGACCAAAGCAGCTTATGAAATGTCCGATCACTCTTGATATATATCAGCAATGCAACTCTTCCCAAGCCTTTACAGCCGGGAACCGGTATGTAAGTTGATACCTCAGCGAGCTCAACTCTCACTACCTGGACCAGTCTGTCCACAGAAGTAGTGCAGTACCTTGCATTGAGCCATGTCGCCTCCCCAAGCACACATAGAAGAGTTTTCATTTCACATTTGACAAACTGTATGACAAGACATGGTGAGAAGATATGCGGGAATATTAAGCAACAGCTTGGCTGACTCATCAGGAACCCCTCCTCCAAGCCAGCTTCTCGTTGGACATTGACTCTCAAACACACCTACCCCCAGGACAAACTGGACTAACTAACAGGAAATAGGGACAAGCTACAACTAAGATAGCACGAGAGAATGTCTGATTTACTTTCCAAAAGAGCTACAGGAATCGTGGACACCTTGGATCGACCGTGGAGATTCGCCCCGAGAAGCACCTACGACCCCGAGAACAACCCATCGGGGCTGATATCATTTGCTACGGCAGAGAATGTATGTAGATACTTACCTCAAGGCCTATGCTGCAGAAGCTAACGAGCTCAGACATTGGTCACTGACGATGTCTTGGAATTTGCCAGGACAAAGGTCAGAAGACGCCAGTTCAGCTCCTCAGCATCGACTTACACCCTCCTCCGCAGGCCACCCTCCTCCCCTCAGACCTCCTCTACCGCGGCAGCCTCGCCGGCGGCCCCCGTTTCCGACAAGCCCTCGCCGTCCACCTGAACGAGTACCTCCAGCCTCACCAGCCCATCACCCCGGACTCGATCCAGTGCGTCGGCGCCGCCACGGCCATGCACGACATTCTCGCGTGGGCCGTGGCCGACCCCGGAGAAGGCGTGCTGACCAGTCGGCCCGTGTACGGACGTTTCGAGCTGGACTTTGGGAACAAGTCGCAGGCAAAGGTCGTCTACGCGGATACGCAAGCTGAGGACTGCTTTGACGAGAGCGTCGCGGAGAGGTTTGAGGAGGCGTTGGTTAGGGCGGCGGAGGGTGGGATCAGGGTGAGGATGGTTTTGATTGTTAATCCGAACAATCCTCTGGGTCGGTGTAGCACTCGCAAGATACCTGCGGGAAATGGAGGCTGATATCACGCAGGGAAATGCTACCCCCGCGCAACACTCATCAAGGTAATGCAGTTCTGCCAAAAGCACCGGCTGCACCTCCTCAGCGACGAAATCTACGCCTGCTCCGTCTTCCCAGTCCCGGACGAAGCCGCCACCCCTTTCACATCCATCCTCTCCATCGACCCGACAAACCTCATCGACACGTCCCTCCTGCACGTCACATACGGCATGAGCAAAGACTTCGGCGCGGCAGGCCTCCGCCTCGGCGCCGTAGTAACGCGCAGCCGGGCGGTGCACCGAGCCGTCGAGAGCGTCATGCGCTTCCACAACCCGTCGGGCGCGAGCCTGTGCATCGCAACAGCCATGCTAGAGGACCGGACGTGGTGTCGCGCCTTTATCGAGTCGTCGCGGGGAAAGCTGGCGAAGGCGTACGCGCACGCGACGCGCGGGCTGGAGGATATGGGAGTGAAGTACCTGAGAGGAGGGAACGCGGGATTCTTTCTCTGGGTGGACTTGTCAGCTTACCTTGGTGACGACGAGGAGGAGGCCGAGTTTGCGCTGGCGGAGAGGTTGGGGGAGGCGGGGGTTTTCTTGCATCCGAGGGAGGAGCACGCTTCGAAGCCGGGGTGGTTTCGGTTGGTGTTTACGCAGGATGCGAGGACGGTGAGCGAGGGTTTGAGGAGGTGAGTGAGGGATCTGGGCTGTGTGGTGGTTATGAGGGAGTGGTTTGGCTGACGGGATATTTAGGATCAAGACGGTGATTTCTTCGACGACGAAGGAATTCTGAGGGAGTGGGAAGGGGCTGAAGATTTGAGGTGAGATTGTAGGCACCATTAATGGGAGGTGATGGGACGAGGATAATCTGGGTTGGTTGGTCAGGTGGGTGATGTTCAAATCGCAGTTGTAGCACAGTGTAGGTAGCACAGCCCGAGTCATGATGCTGCCTCACCTCGACCTTTGAACCTGCGCACATCACATCCGAGTAACCCGGATCGTCCCGTTCCATAGGCACCTAGGGCAGGTTGAAAAAACTTGCAGACTTCCATGTGCACTTTTAGAGAAATGACAACCTCGAGACCCAAAAAGAGGGATCCAAAAAGACTGCGCCCTGAAAATCGGCCGGCTTTGGCGACAGCCCTACGATTTGCCTTGTGCCGCGCTGAGCCACATTTGTGTTGTGCATGTGACAGCCCTGGACTGGAGGCAAACTGGAGATAAGGTGACAATGGCTCGGGGGGAGGGACGGGAGAAGGCTTTGGAAGAAGAAAGTTCAACAAACTCCCCGGAACCTCAAATTTTTCGAGTGTGTCGATCTTTGGAATTGGGCTCCAGCTGGCAAGTGGCGTTGGGCTTCTTGAATTGGCCAGCAAGATGCCTGCTTGTTTCTGGAGAAATTTCAAACTTGAAAGGTCTGCGCTTTTGTTTGATTTCAAGACTTGGTCTGGCCGGGACTGGGTCTCGAGACACGCGGCTAAAAGACTGAGAGTGACTGGCATTTCAAGGTGCAATGGACGCTGGAGGCACCAGGACAACCAACACGAATGAGGGCGATACGCTGAGTGGTGGTGGGACAGGGATGTTCTCTCGAGTCACAAACAAGAAAAGGCTCCGACGAGGAGGAGAGCTGCTGCATTATTGCGTCAACCGAATCCACAGCCAGGAAGCTATTCAAACCGGGAGACAGACAACCCAGCCCAGAGTCACAGACAGAGAGAGAGAGAAAGGTTGCCCGCTTCGAGCGTCTACTCCTAATTTCATTTCTGCTATCCTAGGTAATCCTGGATGCACCCTCAGTCAGGTCGCATGGTCGCATGTTCTAGCAAAAGCTGTGCCAACTGACCCTCCATGACGGAGTTCGCGTGGCTTATTGGGCCGCCATGACATCCTTGTTTGGTGAGACGCCGCCTGATGGAAGAAGAAGAGACGAGAAGAAAAAAATGCCACAGCCGACCTGGCCGTTCCATGACAATGGCCCCCAAGAGACAGGCCGCCGCAGACGAGGCAACTCGTTAACATTTTTCTTTGTTCTTTGCAAGCGCCCGCCCTTTTTTTCTTCCCCTCCCTAAAACTCACCCATTTTCCTCTTTTCCATTCTCTCCCCTCTTCTTTCTTCTCTTCACTGCACTTTCTCTTGTGATCCCACCACCACACTCTTCCTCTTCAGTTCCCCTTCTGCGGACCGCTGCCACACACACACTCTCACACACACTCACGCAACACACACTTTCTTCTCTTCCCTAGCTCACCCCTCCCAAGCCCCCCCCGCTTCTATCCCCTACCAAAAAAGGTCACGGCTGACGCTATCCTTGGCCGGGGGGACCTTTCATCATCGCTGTCGGATGACGACGTTGGCGAGACCTTGATTCTGACCCATTGTCTCTCTGCCTCCCGCACCATTAAATCAACAAGACGCCCAGAAATCATTGCCAATCTAAGGTTTTTTCTAGGTTGCACATCTTGTCCATCTTTTTTTCATTTTGGTTTTTGTTCTTTATTTCCTTCAACACCATCGCCAAGTGTCTCCTCGCTCTACATTTGCAGCGTGCTTGAGCCTCACTCGTCGGACCCGCCCGACTGCCCCTCATCATTACATCATCGCCCGTTGAGACAGGGCTGAACATCATTTCCGATAAACCACACCCTCAGCTGTCCCATCTATTCTCTCGCCATCAACCATCAACCATGGCTAGACGCGTCAAAGCTACCGAGTTCGAGGAGGAGGACTACTACGGCCCGCCTCCTCGTCGCTCCGCTCCCGAGCTGGACGACCCCGAACCCCGTCGTCGGCCCTTCATCATCAGTCCTCCCCGCGAGCGCGACCAGAGAGAAGATCGCCTCGCCGGCATCCTGCGGGACGATCGCCGGAACGAGGGCGGCCAGATGGTCCTCCGCTCTCGCCAGGTCGAGACGGTCGACCGACATCGCAGGAGCCCCAGCCCCGTTCGCATCCGCGAGGAGCGCATCGTGAGGAGGCCGCGTAGTCTGTCGCCTTCTTCACACGAGCATGAGCACGAGCACTCTCGCACGAGGGTCGTGGAGCGAGAGCGCATTCGAGAGCCGTCTCGCAAGCGCTCGCCTTCGCCTCACGTGGTGAGATATGTCAGCAGGCCTCAGAGATCTCCCTCCCGCTCGCCCCCCATCGAGGAGCGTGAACGCATCCGCGCTCGCATCGTTGAGCGGGAAAAGTCTCCTGTTCCGCCTCCCAGGCGTGAGCCTACCCCGCCTCCCCCTCCGCCCCAGGTGATTCGTGGGCCGACCATTGAGCGAGAAGTCATCACTCACTGGCGGGACATTGACCACGGTACGTTCGCACCCTCGCTGATATGCATTCAAAGACTAACATGAACAGGCGTCGTCAAAGTGAAGCCTCAGTCGCCCCCTCCCCCTCCTCCCAAGCCTCGTGCCCCCTCGCGAGTCAGGGAGCGCGAGACGGACATCGACATCAACTTGTCCAAAAACGAGACCGACATAGACATTTCGCGCACCACTCGCACCCGCTCCAAGAGTCGCGAGCGACGATCCCACTATCATGATGACGACTTGGTGCTCCGACGAGAGACGGAGCGCGTGAGGATTGATGACCAACCCACCCGACGCCGCGCTCACTCGGCAGCCCCGATCCCGACGCCCAAGGACGTCGACGAGGAGGGAGACTACATCACCTCCAAGATGGACTCGCGAGGCCGCATGGGCGAGGCCTGGGGAGGCGTCACCAGGGACTGGGCCATAGTCGATGTCCCTCCCGGCACCGAGCGCATCCGAATGGACGGCGTGGGCGGCGCCACCACCGACACCACTTTCACCAAGTACAGCGGTGTTCGCAGGACCAAGTTTATCCCCGAGAGAGACGGCGCCCCGGCTCCGGCTCCAGCTCCGGCCCCGGCTCCCAGAGAGCCCTCTCCCCCGCCCAGCCGCGACCGTCTCAGCGTCTCGGTCTACGATCGCGAGCGCGAGCGCGAGATTGACATTGAAAAGGTCACCGACCGACGCGTTGGGCGACCTGCTCCTCCGCCACCCAAGGATATGTGGACCGAGATTACCAAGGACCTCGTGGTGCGAGAGGCCATTGAGGAGTTGGGATACGACTATGAAGAGACGACCCAGTTCTTCTACATTATGGACTACCTCCGATACGTAAGTTTTCTCATCGAATGCATGCTTGGACCCGCACTGACTGTGACAGGACGACGTGTTGGAACTCGTCGACATCTCGGACGAGATCCGCCGAGCCCGAAAGCAGCGCGCTCGCGAGATTGAGATTGAGTACGAGCGAGAGTACTCTGACGACTGGGACCGCAGCCGTCATCGCCACTGGGGCCCTCGCTACGACGAGGTCATCGAGCGTGACATCGTCTACGAGGGACGCGCGCCCCCTCGAGGATTCATCCGATAAGGGACTCATACAATGGAGTTTCCCCGCGTTGCGTTTGCTTTTTTCTTCTTCTTTGGCGTTGGGCAGACATCATACCACGACACGGCAGAATATTTGTTGGCGAAGGATAGAGGACGACGGCTTCTATTCGAACGAATGATTGGTGAAAGACTCACCAGGCACGGCAGGACATGCAGACGTACGGCATGCGCCTGCAGGCGAAATCACGCCATGAGCGTTTTCGAGGCCTTTTTTCGGAGGTCGGGTTCAAGTTTGGTCAATGACGGGAAGAGAGCAGCAGGATGTATGAATTTATGAAGCAAGTCGGATCCATGAAGGCGCGCAGGGAAGGAAATCAGCTTGCCACGGGCTTTGATTTTGGATGAACTTTTTAGTTAGATGTCTTGGGTCAAAGGATGAGAACATTTTTCAATTAAATTTACGACTTATGATTATGAAAAAAGACTTGGAACGGGGGACGAATTCGCAAAGTTGTCAAGTGAAGGGCGACGGCCGAAAGCGGCAGAGGGAAACGAGGCGTGCATGCCCGGTGACCTCATAGCCGAGCTTGTCCGGCCGGGAGAACGCCGGCTAGAGCATCCAGAGTGAGCCATGCCTGCGGATGTCAGAAAAAAAGGCCGGTCTCTCCATAGAATCTGGCTGTTCAGACCGGCCCTTTTTTCTGTCACCCGCTTGCCATGCTGGGAGTGGCCCGTGCGTCCTTTCCCCGCCGACCCCGCGGTGGTGCAAGACTCAAACGACAGAAGCCAGAGACGTACAAAGTAGTTTTATTTTGTAAAAGGGGAGTAATTGGGGTGATTTTGGAAGAGAGAGGAGCTCGGGAGGACAGTGCAAATACACGGGAATCGGTCGATTTCGTCGTGACTAAGGGATTAGAAGGCATTAGACAGGAATGCATGCAACGAGGCAATGCCGTAGACATCGGCATCGCCAGAATACAGGTGACTCTGATTGGCTGGCCACGACTGGGTGCCCCGCTCCGGTCTGCAGCATCCAAGGATTTTCAGTTTTTTTCTCCTTCCTGGAAGAAAAAAGTCACAGGGCGCGAGAGCGGGCAGTGGCGGCTTCGGGACTTGAGAGTGGTTTGGTTGGAGGGGTTCTCGCAAGTTCTGGGTAGGCTCGGTACCTCGCGGTCCAACGAACCCCAATGGTACTGACAGGTACCTGCGGCTCTGTGTGCTTCCCAATTGTGTGACTCAAAAGCTTCTTTCTCTCTTTTTTACCCTTCTCCGTTTCTGCTTTTCCGTGGTGACTCTTCTTCTGGAAATACCGACACCAAGTTCCCCAGATTTATTTCATCTTGGGAGTCATACTTGCTTCTTGAAACTTATATCAAGGGATCTCCCCGAACGCGGCCTCGTTCTGAGAGGTGTTTGCCAGATTCTTCAATCTTTTTTTTTTTT
>JAMQMW010002773.1:1200-25756 GCA_024115155.1 Thelonectria blattea
CAGGTCAGGGCAGGCACCCTCGAAGTCGGACCTGTGACGGCGGACATCCGCCGAGCGATCGGCAACCAGCCAGAGCCGCTGAAAAGGCATAAGATTGATCACGGAGCCTTCCACGCCGCGGACGGTTCAGAAAAAGGAGACAACGAACCAGAGGCTAGGCGAGGCCATCGATCTAAGAGCAAGAAACGGCGCCACAACAGCATTGGAGATGATAAGGAATCGAGATGCCCTGCGTGTAACCTCTTCCATCCACTTGCGCGATGCCATTATGCATTTCCAGAGAAGAAGCCGCAAGGATTCTTTCTAATTGACTTCATTGCCGACCGAGTCAAGCAGCGGATCGAAAAGAACGAGAATAATCTTGCGGATCGGATCCAGAAGATCAAGCTAGAACAGTCCGCATGACTCAGACCGGTCGGTTCCTGCCACGCGAACGCTGCCCTAGCGGTCGGCGACCACTACCCTCTGCGGGACAGTGTCCTCCTCGACTCAGGAGCAACTTTACACATCTTCCGCGATACATCAAGAATGAGGAACTTACGAGCTGCCCAACCAGGAGACTTCTTCTGGTCAGGGACTGACCAAGTGTCAATTGATGGCTATGGAGATGCAACCATCACCCTAATGTCCGCCGACGGGTCGCCAAGGAGGCTTATAATCCATAACGTTGCCCTATCTACGTCCCTTGCCACTAACCTCGTATCATTCTCCAAGTTGAGGAAGCGAGGCTTATGGTGGGATACTAGACCAGGAAATAACTGTCTACGAAGAGCAGATGGAACTTTCCTCGGGGCCATCGACGAACGGGAGGGACAGCAAGTTCTCGAATGGAAAGAAGGACAACCGGTCAAGCCGAACCCTCAACGAGCACTCGACGACAAGTCGGCTGCTATGATTGCCGAGAAACCCCAGAAAAACCGCAGACACACCTCGTGGACTCACCGAAAGCCCCTACTAGGCGATACCCTCACTTGGCACCAACGACTCGGCCATCCAGGTCCCGACGCCCTTAGGTGCCTGACAACGGCCTCAAGGGGCGTGAGACTGAAGATGGAAGAACCCGAGGGACCGCAAAGGATCACAACGGTCGACTGCAACGCTTGTGGTATAGCGAAGGCTCGACGAATGGTCCGCCGGGCTCCACGAGAAGCAACAACACGAGCCAGTCCGGGAGACCGCATTGCCCTCGACTTCCACCCGATGGCACAAGGATACGCAGGCTATACATCAGTCTGGATCTTCACAGATAGAGCCACTGGTTACTCATGGGACTACTATGCCACCAGTCGCTCAACGCCGACGCTATGCGCAGCAATCACTCGTTTCCTCACGATGCTAGAGGTGCAATATTCCATTAAAGTCAAAGTAATTGAATGCGACAATGAGATAACGGAGACACATCCACGTGTAGCAGAATTGCTGACCGAACGGGGAATACTCGCCGAGCCCTCGGCCCCGAATACTCAGGCACAGAATGGAGGCGCAGAGCGTGTTGCAGCAGTCATCATACAGAAGAGCCGTGCAATGCGAGCAGGAGCTAAGTTACCGGAATACCTGTGGCCTGAGTCGATCAAAGCAGCTACCTACCTATATAACCGTACGCCGTCACTGCATAGGAATAGGAAAACCCCATATGAGCTATTCCACAGTCAAATGCGGTCTGGAGAGACTGCAAAGCCCGACCTTTCGCATCTCCGAGCCTATGGCTGCAAAGTCTTTGCTCTCACAGCCGATGCACAGCTACGAAGAAACCGGCTACGACGGCAGGCTCCAAGGGCTTGGATAGGCTTCTTAATCGGCTACACATCAAGCAATTCCTTCAGAGTGTGGAATCCGTTGCAACAGGAAGTCTTTACCACCCGAGACGTCACGTTCAACGAGCGACAATTGTTCGACGGGCGATTAGAGAGCCTTCGCGATGATTTATTGAAGGAAGACCTCGAGGCAATTCAAGCACGGATTCAACAACTGCTCGCGATCCAAGAGCATACAGAGCAGTGGACATCGCAGCCGCCCGAAGATGAGGCAGATGAAATTCCAGATGAAGAATCTGACGAAGAAGAGCCCTCTGAACGCTCGCCGAGCGCACAGGAAGCACCCCAGGAATATACTACAGCTAAGTTTGAATTACTCCCAACTCCCCCACAGTCGCCGCCTGCCGCGTTCTTCCACACCTTGGCCGCTGGTCTCGGTGTGAAGGGGCGTGAAGTAGGAATGGCAGACGACGAGATCGCTCGCAGAGCGGTCGGCAAACAGCCGACGAGACATAGAACCTCCTTCAAGGCAGCATTTCTAGCCGGGAGACTCCAGTCACCAAAACACCGCACGAGCAACCGCCGAGCGGTCCGCAGCGGTCTGGCCAGCCCTGTTGGATCACTTAACGGAGGAAGTGTCATTTGCCCTCAGATCGAACCGGATGTGGGAAAGCGAGAAGCCCGATGGGATAGGAAGAGCTCTATAGTGACTCTAGGTAAGCGGGAAGCCCAAAGCAAGGGTAGGACAAGCTCTACAGTCACTATGGGAAAGCGAGAAGCCCAGAGGGATAGGAAGAGCTCTACATCTGGGGAGGAAAGGCAGCCCATTGTTGGTACACACTGGCGTCTGTTGCAACCACTTCCTAGCCCGCATGCGAAGAGATCAAGTCATCCGTACCAGGATGCAATACTTACAGCTGAAAAGGTTCACCTACAAAGTCACGCCGAATCGAAATCATGGATCGAGGTTGCCAAGTCCACAGCGAACGGTCAGCGAGTGCTCGGCTGCCACTGGGTATATGTCTACAAGCTTGATAAGCACGGAAGATTCCTGAAGATCAAGGCACGCCTTGTGGTGCGCGGCGACCAGCAGGCGATCGATAACCGAGAGACCTACGCAGCGACTCTAGCCGGCATGTCATTTAGGACCCTCGTGGCACTTGCCAACAGATTCGACTACGATATGCTACAATACGACGCAGTTAATGCATTTGTTCATGCCAAACTGGACGAGGAAATCTACATGGAAATGCCAAGAGGATGGCAGAAGCCCGGGACGATTCTCAAGCTTCAAAAGGCTCTCTATGGTCTCAGACGATCCCCTCTTCTATGGCAGAAACACTTCGAGAAAGGTCTGTTGGTGGCGGGCTTCCGCCGAGTACCTGGCGAAGACTGCTGCTGGCTCCACGGAGATATTATATTCTTCTTCTATGTGGATGACTGCGTTCTCTGTTTCCCTAAGCAAGTCAAAGCCAAAGCGATCGCGCTAATAGAAGACCTACAGAAGACCTATCATTTAGAAGGCGGCAAACCCCTACAGTGGTTCCTAGGGATTGAAGTTATCCGAGACCGAGAAAACCGACGATTGTGGCTCTCACAGTCTGTATACATCGACAAAATGCGGCGACTGCTTGGCGACTACTCCCCGAGAATACGATCGAAGACCCCTATGATACAAGAAGAACTTATGCCCTACGAAGAGATCGCGAGCCCTGGGAGTATCAACCTGTACCAACGCAAAGTCGGAACGATTATGTATGCAGCCGTGATGACGAGACCAGATGTGGCCTTTGCAGCAAGTCGGCTAGCGAGATTCAACCAGAACCCAGGGCCCCAACAACACCAAGCCGCCGATCGGGCCCTTTGGTATCTCATCGAAACACGCGGCCTTTGCCTTGAATACGGCACAATACCTGGCTGCGAGGAAGACGGACTACAAGTGGCTTCTGATGCTAGTTTCGCAGACAACTCGACCGACCGTCGGAGCTCACAAGCATTCGTCATGAAGCTATTCGGAGGCATCACATCATGGAGAGCCAACAAACAAGATACAGTCACAACATCAACGACAGAGGCCGAGCTCCTAGCTTTATCACAAGCAGCTAAAGAAGCTCTATTCGCAAGTCGACTTATCTCTTCACTCCGCGTGGATCTTTCCTCGCAGACCGCTCGCCGAGCAGCCGCCCCTCCTTCGCGAGTTACGATCGAATGCGACAATAAGCAGACTATTCGACTAGTCACCGCGGAGCTCGTGCAGTTACGAACAAAGCTACGGCACGTCGACGTTCACAACCACTGGCTGAGGCAGGAAGTGATGGAGGAAAGAATTGAAGTCATATACACCCCGTCGACGCGACTGCTTGCAGACGGCTTGACGAAGAGCCTGCCTGGAGAGGCATTTGCCAAATTCACTCAGCAACTCAAGCTCGCAGACCTCTCTAATATATTGGAGAACCGAAGGAATGATGAAGGGTCCAGCTTGACGGCGATGCCCTCAAGCTGAAGGGGCGTGTTAGATTGGATCATGCACAGAGCATTGGACCGGGGGGATCACGTGGTGATCTCCGGGGCCACATCAGGGCCTAGGAATAGCCTGATGCATTGAGAGACAGATGAACACTCAATCTGTTGAACAGTGACAAAAGGAAGCCCCTAGAAACAGCTGGAAAGGATGGCAGGAACATCGCCACCAGAGATGAGAGTTACCACCTATTGCCACAAGCTTAGCAAGCAGCTTCCAGTTGATTCCATATAGCACAGAAGGGCATATAAAAGCCTAATTTAAGTCCTTAAGGCAGGGAGAGAAAAATAATAACAATATACATTAAGACCATAAAAGTGCTACGCCAGCTTTCCGACAGATTTAATGATCAGGCTGGGATTAGTTGATTGCCAATTGTGGGTCACAAGTAATGCCAGTCTTAACCGCCTAGTCACGGTATGGACCGTAACAAAGTGGGCTCTGGCGATCCAACTGTCGGATGGCGCGGGGTAGAAGTTATCGCGTTCCGAGTTAGAGGGAGGAAATAGCCAGGATTTGAAGGTCGTCAAATGAGCCGTTATGAGGCTATTAAATTGATCAAGATGTATGAGGTCAAAAGCGCGATTTAATTGATGTGTGTGTCTGTAGGTGTGTTCTTGTTCTTGCTTGTGTTCTGTGTGTGTTCCAAAGTGCGGGAATTCCTGCATACGTGTTCAAAAGCACGTGACTTCTGGACCAAACGGCCTAGTCGGTCCGACACCAACCTTTATCTCGAAAAATAATTGCAGCCCAACAAACGAAAGTTAGCTTTTTTTTGACAAGTTCCTAATCGTGCGATCTTCCATGTCCACATCAGAGCTTTTCTAGTCCTACAATAGCAACAGCCTCATCAAAATAGACTGCACACAAAACTTGCTTCGAACATTCGCGATCGTCATATTCACACCGATACTCTTCTATCCAAGCACTGTCTGGGCGATGCTCATTAGAAACAACACAAACGACAGCCCTGCCAGCCCCTTCTTGCGAGTTCCATCTAATTTACCTGTCCTGGAGATATTCCTCACCATCTTGTTGATACTCTCTCTTTTCATCAACGTCTTGTGTTACTTGGCTGAATATTGCGCTACGCAACACTCCGAACGGATCCTGAAACCAATATCCTCGAAACCTATTCGTCCTGGGTTTTATTGATACCAAATATTCCTGGGATAGTACTTTTTGTTACGAAAATAGCCTTAATATATACAATCCAAACGACCGAAAATTGCGACTCGGGAAGTTCCGAAAAATCAGCGACAATGCGGACATTGGTGGGATTGGAACCCGAGCTGGCATATATACGGTAGAGAGTTTGACTATCCTTGTGGCGGCTCTTGGCCATTTTCACACAAAACAGGCAGGAGCTAAAGAACTTGGCGCTGCATTAGCTGGTAGTACGTACGCCTGATTTAAATTTACGACCAGCGCCCTTTATTACGAATGCAGACGTGTCCTAATAGATGAGCAGCGTTGGCCTACATCGTGGTTAACCTTTCCAAATCGCATTGGGCAGTCGACAGTTTAAATTTCCCAGAGACGATGGTTGCATGCATATCGGCTGATGGAGTGAGCGCAGCCATTCCGGTGACTTTTTCACTGAAGGAGACACTGGCCGCTCGCCAACTGGTCCGAACTTGCGTCATTATCCAGTTTCTGGCGCTTGTCGTCGTTTGCGTGATGGTGGCCAAACTTTCAACTGAAGAGCCAGGGTCTACGCAATGCTGCTTCCAGATAATCTGGTTGGGCGTGGTCGACTCCTGCGACGGGCCCAACCCGAGCTTTTAGCTTCACTTTGCGCTTCGGTTCGCTGCCTGGATTCACAGTGCCTGGCTCAGCCTTTACTACATGTATTTCTACAACCTGGCTGAGAAGCGTAGCAATGGGTCCTACGACCGCAACCCTTCTTTCACGGGTCTTCTCAACACATTGTCAAAACTTCCTCTCCTGAAAGCATTCACCACAAATACTGCTGAAGGCACGAGGATCGATCCAGGTGTTTACCTATATCTCGCTACAACTACGTTCACGAAATACGTGGAATGGGCCGTTATAATTGTAACTTGTATCACTGCTACTGAGGAATTGTTGGCCACTATGAAGGATTTGGGGAAGTGGGGTGATTGGGGCCAAACTTCAGCACTCATTACTGCGGCAGGGACATTACTTGCGGGGCCTAAAACACGGCTCCCCCCGTAAGTCATTCTTCCTCACGGGGGGGACATTAACCAAGGAAACGGACATTGACAGGGAAAGAGTAGGGTATACATATATTTTGCAGTAAAACGCTAAGAAACGAATGTACCCTTGATTTATATGCGATTTTAGAGGTATTATAGCGAAAAGCATTACGAAAAAAGCTATCGCTAAAAGCGGATAGGATTAAAGTTATTTATAAGGAAATTTTATATAATACGGAGGAGTTTATAGTGCCCAAGATTGAATTTCATAGATAGTTATTACCTATAGTTATTGTAAAGTAAAGCCTTTTGCAATCCTTAACCCCTTAGTTGCATAGCGCTACTCCACTATAACTTTATCCTGGATAACGAGGGAAAAAAAAAGTGACTTTATTTAATGCGGGAACATCACGTTAATTGAGGTATTTAAATTTTCCCTGTCAATGTCCGTTTCCTTGGTCAATGTCCCCCCCGTGAGGAAGAATGACTTACGAGGGGAGCCGTGTTTTAGGCCCCGCAAGTACTCCGATGTTGCTATTACCTTCGGGCTATTGCTAAGCACGAAGGGGACACCCGTCCTAAATTTTGGCCGATCAGCCCAGGACGTACCGACGAAGCAAGGTTGAAAGGGAACGGCGTGTGGAAAAAGGGCAAGGACAACGAGGAGGATGTGGACGAGGACAACGACGCCCAACACACGAAACCCCAGAACGAATCGAGAACAACGGGCTATAAGAGTGCTGCTCTAGAGCCCCTCTCTCGTTCTAAAATGACGGTGAGTGAACCCAACCGGATCTAAGCATGTCTTTATATCTAACGCTGTATTCTTTAACTGTTCTAGCATGTAAATAAACCTAACAGGAGCTAAGGATATCTTTATATCTAACGCTATATTCTTTAACCGTTCTAGGAAGTAAGTAAACCTAACTAGAGCTAAACATGTCTTTATATCTAATAACGCATTCTTCCACCGTTCTAGCCTATAAGTAAACCCAACCGGAGCTAAGAGCATCTTTATATCTAACGCCGCATTCTTTAACTGTTGCAGCTAGTGGGTTAGCGGTCACAACTGCTGGGTGTGGGGTGGTCGAAAAGAAGAGGACAGCTGAGGAGGTAGTCTGGGGAGGAGGGTATTCTTGAGAGATTGCAAGCGGGGTAAGATCCATGCAACGGTCTTAATTAATTCCCAACGAATCAACTTACTATATAGAGGGCGTCTGGGTTTATGTTGGCAGAGAGGTCAGGGCGTTATATAGAGCGTAGAAACAAAGGGGTTATTACGTCGCTTAATAGTTAATCGAAAGGTGATTGAGGTAAAGCAGTTATATTGAAAGCTGAGTAGCTATGAAGGCTATCTAGGTAATGACTGTGTTATTAAGTACTAGGTGATGCAATGTGGGAGCGCGAGGAGCGACGAGGGGAGCGACAGGGATCGCTCCATCACTCCTATTCCTGATTGGTCCGATGAGTAGTGCGCCTTAGAGTGGGTCCGAGTGTTCTGCCGGGTCAGACCGCCTGTGGACAACGATCCCCAGATCCCCGCATTCACAGTCGGAACGTTCATGAGCCACACCTAGTTCGTTACCCAGACACTGCCCCAACTTAAACTAATCCTTCAACAACCGAAAAGCACCCCAGCTTCAATTCCGCTGCCATGGTCGACAATGATGATATGAGGGCGCGGTTCACCGCCGCCAACGCACTCCTCGAAACCGAAGAGGTGGAAGATGCTCTTGAGCACTTCAAAGACATATTGCGGCTCGATCGACGCGACAAGCTGGGTGTACGGGATATCATCCCCTACCTTCTGCTGAGGCTCGACCGGGAGCAGGAGTGCTACGACTTTCTCAAGTGGTGGGCCACCATTGGCTATGAGCATGATTCCAATGGACATTACGACCGGGGTAATGGCACGCTGCCGTGCCTCGAAACTAGCGGGGCCGACGCCTTTGAGCCTATCGACAACTTCTGCTCCCGAAATCTGAGCCTCAGCCATCTCGTGGCCCTCACCCTCCTAAAGTTGCGCCTTCATCTCGACATTTCGGCATCATCGGCATATCGCGAGGCCGAAGATCCATTCGACTTCTCCTTCAACCCTCTTTCCGAGTTCGATCGACCTATAGGAAGGCTTGCTCGAGCAAAATTGCGAACCCGGCTCAACGTCTTGAGAACGGCTGAGAGGTTGGAAGACCAATACCACAGGCTCTGTCGGGTGGTGGATGATGCAAATCCTTACTTCTGGGATGCCTTGGTTGCGGATGAGACTTCTTCCCCGCCACCCTTCTCCAGCCCTGGTTCTGAAGAGGAGGCGGACCTTGTTCTTCATTATTGTCGACGTGCCTGGGGAGAGAGCGAAGATGCTGTCCTGATGGTTGATGCGTATACCTCGAAGTTCACCCGCGTTTACCAAGGCAAAACGGCTGCCGCTAGTGTGGGTAACGCTCCATCGGAGGGCCTGACAAAAGGGACAGGAAACGTGTTTCCATCGAAATTCAAGCCTCCGCTGCCGAACTCCCTTCCAGCTGAGCTCTTTCCCCCAACTCCTATGGGCCGCGGTCAGGCCGTCCAGTTTGTCTGTCATAATGACGGAAAAGAGGTACTCGCGTACGCCGACGGCGCTTGTCCAAGCAACGGGCAGCTGGAGTCTCGGGGGGGCTGGGCCGTCGTATGCGGCACGCCTGTAAATGGCGACAAGAGTGACGGCTGCGTCGTCTCCGGTCGGCTCGAGGATAAGGGACCCTTTGGGGATGACAGCGTGCCAACTAGCAACCGAGCCGAACTGCGGGCAGCCATCGCCGTGCTGCGTCTCTGCGACTGGCGAAATGAGGGTTACGACGGCATCGTCATTGCAACCGACTCGTCATACGTGGTTGATGGCGCCACCGGATGGGCCAAAGGTTGGGTGCGAAACGGGTGGAAGACGCGCACCGGCGGTAACGTCAAGAACAGGGATTTGTGGGAGCTATTGCTTGGCGAAGTTGAAAGATGGAAGGACCGGGGGCTGCGCGTTCGCCTTTGGAAGATCCCAAGGGAGCTGAATGGCGATGCCGATGCGGCGGCGAAACAGGCATGCAATGGGGTGGCCAGGGCCGAGTTTGGACATGTCACGTTGGGCTCCTCGCAACTCACGACGGCCGGATCCGGCGACACTGAACGAGGCACTCATATCCTTGCGCTGTGCCTTGAGTACGAGTCTATGTTCGACGATTGCTTTGGAAGTCTCGTCTCGCGGATCAATGCGAAGGCCAAGATGGAGCGGGCCACGACCCCAGAGGCCGCCCTCACCATGCTTGGCCACCAGCCGCCTCCGTCCGTCATCCTCATCGTCGATGGAGCCCTCACACGTCAGAGGAAGGTTTGGGAGCGCGTCATTGACCACCTCCGCGAGGGGGCCACAGTCGTGCTGGCAGGCTCTTTCAGCAGCATGGTGAACGAGGGCGAATTCACTCGCTTCTTTGCCAGGCTGGGTCTTCGCTGGAAGAGGGGATCCTATGACCGGACCACAGTCAGCTTGCGCCACGGTGTTGTTGGCGACCACCTGATGGGCCGGCTCCCTTCCTCATACAGCCAAAAGGCGCTCTTTGTGCAGGGCATGGAGAAATCAGAGGCCTGGTACACTGAAAGCGGAACGTCTAAGGAGGCTGCAGTGGTATTTGCCAAGGTTGGATCGGGCAGGCTCGGTTATATTGGGGACGTGAATGGAGAAGAAGCCTCAAACATGGCAGTTCTAGCCATGTGTGGGCTTCTGGACTAACTGGACCGGTCAATCGTTATGACGTCGGGACGAGAAGCTAAGGAATTAACATATTAACAGTGGTGAAGTCTGCTACGCCGTACGGATAATTAAAGCTAGAGCCTCTGATCCTCTCTCTCCCTCTCTCCCTCTCTCCCTCTTCGTCCACGGAACCTTGGAGTAGCCCTGCAAATCGTTGTCCTCGCCGAAAAAGATGCGGATCTGGTCCACGCCATCGTCACCCCCGTCGACAGGTCGCCCAGCTCCCAATCCTGGAGCGACTCGTCCGTGGTCTGCACCTCGACGATGCGGTTGTCCGTCTGCAAGAAGTACAAGACGGGGTGGAAGTCGGCCGGGGACACGGCGGCCAGGGGCGTGCCGATCTTGGCCGTGAAGGGGAGCAGCGAGTCCTTGAGGCGCTCCGTGACGTTGATCTGCGACCAGAGCTGCGTGTCGTCGTTGTAGACGGCCATCATGATGGCGCCCGTCGGGTCCTGGTACACGAGGAAGCTTTGTTGCGAAGCGTTTCGGTCGGTCCAGTCCGAAGTCTGATTCATTGCCGCAATCTGGGACTGGGGATGCATCAACAGGCTCCCGCTGGACGAAGGACTCGAGCCTGAAGCCGACGTTGTTGACGATCCCGAATTCGCAGAGTCTGATTCCGAGCCGTCATTGTTCTTCTTGGCCTCCAGGCCGCCTACCACACCACCGACAATGGCCCCGACTAGTAACACCACGGCCACGAAGGCAACGTAAAAGTTCCTCCGTCGAAGACCACATATCGTTCCCGACGATGCACCAGCGCCGCCAGGCCCAAAGGCCACCTCCTTGGCGTCGCGCTCGGCCTGGAAGGCTTCTTTTTCGTGGGCGACGGGATTCGGAGACTCGACAAAGACCGGCACCGCGAGGGTATTCGCGTGGACTGGGATCGGGTAATCGACGTGTGCGTCCTCGGCGCGAGGAGAAGGGCTCGTGGCCTCGTTCATGGCTTGGGGCTGACTGTGTTTTTCTTCTGCCAGAACCACAAAACAATTTTGATTTTAAATCGAGAAAGGAAAATTGAACCAAAAAAAACGGGAGGACCGGAAGCAAACCGCAGACGAGAACCATTTCTACCTAATCCTTCGGGGGGAAGTCCTAGGTAATGTTACACTGGACGATCCTCCTACAGCTGCGCGTGGGGCTGGGCTGAGAGAGGCCAGTGACGACTCGTCGTGGGTTGATTGCAGGGGCACGCTATGTACTCGGCTGGAGTTGACATGTAAGCTTACCCGTTGCAGACAAGGAGATTGGCATGATTCTGGGACTTGTCACGAAAAGAGTCGAACGTCTTGCCGGTTGGAGATGGGTTGCGTCCCTTTGCATTGATGTTAAGACAGCCCTATGGCGTCTCCCCGCAAAAGAAACGAGTACACTTTCGGCGACTGGAACCGAGACGAGACGAGACGAGATGCAACGGTGAAGTCTCGATTCAGCCTTGGCCTAAAAATACTGCAATACCCGCGGAATTTAAACGGGGCTCCTTATGTGTGGCTTATAAATAGGTATCACACTCGCGCCCGGCACTTTCTACATTGGGAAGCGTTAACATTTCACATCTAAACGTTGTCTCAGATGGCACCATATTCTAATAAGGTTGCTGCACGCATTATCGGCCCAAATGGTACATGTTATATGTTCATGGATACGCTAGAACTAGGGCTTTCATCCGGCATTTCTGCCATTCGCTCGGGCTCATAGGAACTGCTTCTCTCTTCACTTTTTCGATCCTAAACCAAGACTCCTCTTACTACCAAATTCACCCCGCTAAAGGCGATGCCTCCTGAGCCACCGAGACCTCTCCCTTCCACTGCTTAAACTTCCTCGTCGGCAGCCTCATCTGGAACATGTGGTCCAGTTCCTCCAAACTCCTGCCCTTCATCTCCGGCACCCACAGCCACGTCAATCCCACGCCAACGGCACACAAGCCAAAGTAGATGAACCCCGTCTTGGCCCCCAAGGCCGCAGAGTCCGGGTTGAAGAGATACGGCAGCACAACCGTCATGGCGATGGAAGAGCCTTGCGCCGCCACGCCTCCAACGCCTTGCGTGGCCGCCCGCAGCTGCAGCGAGCTCACCTCGCCCATGATGGCGTAGCCCGCCGGCCAGCAGCCCAGGCCGCACACCACGATGACGGCAATCATCAGGCCTCCCGCTACCCAGACGGCCACGTCTCCCGTCCAGAAACCAGATATTCCCATGCCTCCCCACATGAGCCCGGCCAGGCCCATCGAGACCAGCGTCAAGTTTCGTCGTCCTACGCGAGACATGATCCACATGCCCGTGGCATTCGCCAGCATACCAGCGACCACGCCGCCAATCATGAGGAGCAGGCTCGGGCCGGAAGCCATGCCAAACGACTGCAGGAAGACGGGCGCGTTGGACAAGAGGTCCAGGCCGAACAGGGCGGGCATGACGTTGGCCAGGATGGCGATGAGCGTCCTCCGCAGGTTCGGGCCCTTGAAGCAGTCCCAATACGAAGCCGAGGAAGCCGATGCTCGCTCTTCTTCGATGGTGGACCGCACTTTTTCCAAGACGATGTGCGGGTTGAATTTCGGGGCAAAGAGACGCTTCGCTGCGCCGATGGCTCGCGCGTCCTGGCCGCTTCGGATCAGATAGGCCGGACTATCGGGCATCACGCAGGATAGGATGAAGGGTGCGAGCGCGAGAGCCCACATGGAGCCAAAGGCACCTAGGTATCCGACCTGGCCCTCGACGCCGTTGACCACAAACACGACGATGGAGCCGATAAGCTGACCGAGCAGAGTAAAAGTCGGGAAAAGAGCCATTGCCGGTCCCCGCAGTGCAGTCGGCGCGTTCTCAGACACGTATGTAAGACAAGTCGTCTTGATAATACCGACCGAGAAGCCCTGCACTGTCAAACCAGCCGTCAACATGGCGCGTCTGCTGTTCTCTGTGGGCGGGAGAAACGAGAAGAAGATCAAGGCCACGGAAACGGCCGACACGACGCTCCCAATCATGAGGCTGAACTTGCGTCCGACGCTGTCCTGCATCCAGCCTCCCACGACGGAACCCAACGCGGCGCCGGCGGCCGGAAGGGCCAACCACATGGACAGCCAGAAGGACGGGATGATCTGCTTGCCCTTGTGTTCTTGTCCGTAGTCGTTCTTGAACGAGTCGACGCCGGTGATGGAGCCGACGATGACGAGGTCGTAGCCCCATCCGACGATGGCGACTGTCATGGCGAGGCAGTAGCCCGCGACCTTGGGGTAGCGTTTTATGGCTTTGCCGAGCGGTAGTTGCTCGTCGAGTTCGTGCGTGGCGTTTTCGTTGTTGCATCTTGAAGTGCCGAGGGGTACGCCCGGGTCGTATCGCGTGTCTTCGTCGTGGGAGAGGGTTGGCCAGGCGGTTGAGTCGAGTTCGACGTAGTCGGGGCCGATGTCGGGCTTTGACGAGTCGCGGTTGCGGTGGCTGTCCATTACTCGAGAATGGAAGGGCGACTTGGGAGTGTAGACGAGAGTGTGAGTCGGATCGGTTCGATAATTGGTCGGTGTTCAGAGAGGTATGACGGTTTGAGGATATTCCAATCAATGCCAGTTAGAGAGCTGGTTCAACTTGTAGCTGCGGAGTAGAGTGAGTAGACTCCGAGTAGAGTATGTCGATGACAACTCGAGAAGGAAACGGGCACATTAAAAGACATTTAAACTCACAATCAAAGCCTTCAATTGCCATGTTAATCATGTCCAAGCTGGCTGTACAGGTTACATCGAGCAGGGCCATGGCAAGCATCGCCAGTCTCACTACCGGCGGCTTCGAGCTTTCATCACTCTGAAACCTGCCGTTTTAGCGTCAAAAAGGAACCAGTCACCAATCAGAACAATATGCGATTCTCGGCTTGCGGCGCGAAGCTCGCTTCAATGCTGGCTGAGCAGGGTCTTTGTCGATCAGCCTTACGGTATTTCTCCGTTTCGTGTTAAGATCCTACGGACATGTCACTCGGGCTGTTCTTCATAGGCCCTACGGAGCAGAAGCTGTGGAGCTGGGTGGCATTCGAGCCTCGAGGTTCCTGGCGCAGCCTCTTTTTGTCGTCATCTCTTGTTGCAGAGACGGGCACACGGGCGTTTTATCTCACCATGTCATAAATACCAAGCCGGGCCGTTGATACTCTCAAACGCCGATCGAAGATTTCAGAAGATGGGCTTGAGGGGATCCAACTTCAGGTTTGCAGCCCGGCACTTGTTCGTCTACCCCTGCACACACGGTGAAGCAGCGCCCATGGCTTTCAATGTGTTGCTTGCAAGTCTAGGGACGCAATAATAGAAGGCTAATAGGAACTTCCAACTATTGGTTTGAGATTGAAAATGGTGATATCCTGATTATCTGGTTATTAACTCGGTAGTCCGTAGAGGGAACATTTGAGACCATCACAGGTCCTAATGCATAGGCTTTAATTCTACCTAAACACTAGGTCCCATTAATGCCTAAATCTAAGCATAACCAGCTCCCTCAACCTAGAAATCGCGAGTCACACTTCCTTCCAGTCAGCACGAGGATCCGAATCTGCCCAAGTTACATACTTGTGCCATCCAAAGAACGGTACACCTGTACGTATTGAGTGCCTGCATTCGTACGGAGTCTGCCCCGGCTTTCGGGAAACTCTTCGTTTGCCGATGCCCAAAACTCCGTGTCCGTCGGACCAAAATTCGATCCTGTGGCGGAGCGCGATTGGGCTGTGCACAAGCCGGATAATTCGCTCCTTTCTGGCCCCCAAAGAATTAATTATCTATATCGGAACCTGATTCGCTGGAAGGCCTAATTTTAGCAGGTCGGATGGAGCTGACTTGATCCTTCTCCAGGTTTGACCTCCAGGTTCAAGCATCAACTCGTAACGCGCTTGACACCTCATTGACTGACTTCCCGAGTGCATCGTAGGTCTGTTCATATTGCAGACTGTGAGGAGGCAAACGAAGGAGTCGTAGATTTACAACTCAGCCCCCAATGTCAGCGCCTATGACACTGCGCATAAGAACATAATGCCATGTACGAAGCTTTGTCATGATGGTTTGTCCTAGATCCTATTATAGATTCTATTCATTACTTGCCATTCTTCCTGGTATAAAGCTCAGATATCTTCTCTTCATTGCGGTTGTGTTCCTCCATCAACCTCATCAAACAAGACCTGAACCAACAGTCATCAACTTCACTTCCAGACACTCCAGCCTACCAACTCTGCTTCCCAACACCTCTCACCATGTACTTCACAAACACCTTCGTCGTCGCCCTCGCCACCAGCATTGGCTTGGTTTCCGCCGCTCTTCCCAAGGCAAACGAGTACAAGAGCAACGACTGGTAATTCTCCCCAAAAAACCCAACCTCACGAAACGCCGTGCTAACATGTGCAAAGCTCTGGTGACCTCAACTACGGACATCACGCCTTCGACCTTCACATGGTCACCATGGACGACACGAGCCACTCTGTCTACCAAGCGGGAACCCTGTGGTACCTCTTCGACGGCAAGACCGGAGACGGTGGCTCCTGCACGGGCGAATACTTGGGCCAAGTGACTGGCGATACGTCTCCTTGCTTGGATCTCGATAACACTGTGGGCGGGAAGCGCATCAGGTGTCTCTGCAACCCTCTCATCGGTGCGAACACTGCGGGCATCAACTCTTGTCAATATGTTTAAGGGGCCGCATGAGGCACCAAGGCGGGAGAAACACGGCAAGATGGGTGAATGATATGCCCAGGACTGGCTGGTAAATTTGAGGACATGACATTGGAAATTGTGCATAGGTAGACTAGAGTGGTTCGAAACGGCATTTATAAGGAGAATTAGCCTCACTGGACAATAGCCAAGAGCGGCTCGAGTAAGACATACTGATACATAATAATTTTCCCACATGTTAGTTCTTACCAATGAGCCGATTTAAAGGGGCGTATATAAGCAGTCGCCTGTTTCACTAGAAGGCCATATATGGCCCAAAGACCGTGACTCTCAACGTAAATCATGCCCTTAAATCGATGGTTGTCTCTAGAGGGGACCTGTTGCTTGCCTCGGGGAGATTGGCTAGAGTTTCCTGGGGCCTCCAGAGATGGCTCTGACGTCAATGGCCTCTATAGGAGCAGCAACGAAACGAGGAATTTGGAACCGAATCGGCCACCTGGCCACTGACGGCTAAAGTCAATATTTACACCCGACTTTTCAGTTATTGACACATATTCTTCTGGTGCTTGCTTACGCGCCGTGCCCTCGCAAAGTTCATCATGACGCCGTGATCAAAATGCAACTCGGTTACTCGGCCAACATTAGACACTGATGTATTACACTCGCGTCTATTCCCTTCCCTGAGCATCTATGCTTGACCTTGATGTACACCTTCACGTGACGAGAAGGTTTCCGGTCTCTTAACTTTGTTCGAGTCCCTGTGGGCAAGCTTGACGAATGTCAGCTCGGGACTTATGCCTGATGTTGCCTGTTATGGAGTGAACCCTTTCTCATAATTTCTTGCCTCTTGGTTGTTTAGGCCTTGCTTCTAAAGAACTGGTAGTTGAAGCGGCAGATTCCGTCTCAACTCTGAACTAGACCAGGTCACATGTCGTCGCTGGACGAAGAGAGGCCACTCGGGTTGACGATGGGAATAGGTTGTCTCGGCAACGTGCTAGAAGCTTCAGCATGATATCACTGGGCTGTCTTTGGCCAGTTTCGTGATGCTCCTGCAAGCGGTAAAGTCCGAGGATAGATGAGAAGGTTCGTCCTGGGACTCTATTCAGTATAGCATCGGGTCGAGGTGGATGTAGCCACCAGAGCTCTGTTCATCTGACGACCTTATAGAAACCATTCACAACCTAGAGGTCGTCACCTGGTATGGAAATTTGCGACGACTGAACATGAAGAAGCGTGTTACGTACCATAAGCTCGCAAGGTCTTAACCCCGCCTTCATGTTAATGATTCATCTCATGGGGATTGGTATAAGGACCTCTCGTCTCCCTCGAGTCCTTCAGCATTCTTCTCTTCCTTGCATCCTCTACATGAATAACTTGCTTGAAACCTCAACACTCCATTCAAGTTTCTTACACTGCTTACACACTCGCCATGGGTTCCAGCCCTTCAAAATCTTCACCATTTCCTCGCCTTCCCCCGGAGGTGCGGCAAATGATATGGAGGTTTGCCATGAGGCCAGAATTGCCCAGCGCCCACGACTTCACTCTTTCCGACCCAAGGGATGAACATCAAGGAGTAGGCCCAGAGTTTCGCATGATTTGGCATGCCGCCGAACAGCTATCGTGGCTATGCGCCCCGAGCCCCTGGCTAGGTCATCCCGTTTCATGGACGAAAAGCGAGTCGACCTACATGATGGATTCTGCCCTTTGGACCGTTTGCAGAGAGTCTAGAGCAATGATGGAACGCGAGTTCAACTGCCCTTGCGCGAATCGCGGCTCGTGCGACATAGGGCACCACCGCGGGCGTTGTGAGGCATACTCTTGCCTGGCATGCTTCTACGACGAGGATGGAAAGAAGCGTTACCTCAACATCAAGCCCTACAAGGATCTCTTCATATTTCAACTACGTCTGATTAAGATTGACGACTGGGCGCTGATTGCCGCGGAATTCAACCTTGTCGCACAAACCACTGGGTTCACCGGACTACGGAATATCGCCATCGAACACAATCCTACTTGGGGCAACCCCGAATTGTTGTCGCGAAGGCCATCCGTCCACGTCTTGCGCACCGCCGCACACTTTCTCCAGGCAGCAGTTGAATTCGCCCGCGACGACGCGTCGAGGAAGATGTGGTTCATCGACTATGGTCTCCAACGAAGGCTACACGTGCCCACGGAGCGGGAAGCGGAAGCGGACGGACTCCGAAAGGTGTTTTATCAAGGCAACCGTCGATTCGTCGAGGTCTACCATGTTCAAGGGCGAAGACCCGTCGACAGGTGTTGGGAGGACCCCAACAGGAGGAGCAGCAGTATTTGGGTTTTCGCGCTGACACATCTGGTTGCCCGTATGCAACAGACTTCAGCTACGCCGGCAACTTCCTTTGGTGTTTTGGCTTGCGTCGAGTAGGGGGAAGAGGTGTATTCTTGCAGTGTGGGATTTTACAATTCTGTTCAGTGGTTTGTGAAGTGTTTAGAGTCGGGTCATGTTCAGAATAGCTTTGAAGGACTGTGAGTTTGACTTGGGAGGACTTGTTTTTTGGGACTGGACTTTTTCTGCGGGCAGCATTTCAGGAGTCTTTTGGCCTTACGCCAGACCTTGGTCACCTACAGCATACAACATGGGTAGCATACAATCAAAATCATTGAACTTGCGAACAAATCGCGCATACCTTTGGCTGTCGCGTGGCGTTCGGTTGATCTAGAAACTTCATGTTTGTAAACATATCCGCGAGGCGATCCAACCCAGCTGTCATCGAACCCATGGCCGTTCGAACGGGGGGATGCCCGCCGGCGCTGGGGTGGCTACGGGTCGGCACGAAGGTCTTTTGTCCTCCCAAAACTGGTTGACATGGACTCTGACTGTTCGGAGTGGTGCTGGAGTGCTGCCTCGAGAGCTGGTAGATTATGACTTTCTTTGATTTGCTCGGGGGGGGAGGGACTAATATGTCTCTTGGCCTGGTTCGTTGGGCTGTAGCACCTGGAAGACTTTAATGAGCTTCTTGACTTGATTTCAACCAGTCAAGATGAGTACCTAATTGTTTCGAGAAGTTATCGGAGGGACTAGCCTGAAGCCTCGTAGTGTTCTTTTCTAGCTATGTTCTCGGTGGTCTCCTTTCCCTCGCCTCCTATATACTTCTCCATTGCAGGGTACACAACGAGCTTCTCACCTACCGAGTGATGGGTCATCTCCCAGATGAATTAGTTCCCATACCGCTCTTGATGGTTGAAATCCTTCGCGTTGATGGCTTCCTTGTAGGAAGTCTCCAAGTCTCCGTGGTCCTTGGTGATGGCATCGGTGATGGAGGGCATGGCCGCCGTTGATAGTAAGGTGCGATGCCCGAGGGAGACTCGCAGGGCGGCGCGACGCCCGAGGGAGACTTGCTGGGCGGTGCGTGCCAGGTTGGGTCTCGATGGGAGGATGGCACGCGGCGGCATGCTTCTGGATGGAATTGTGCAGTTGCTAAGGGACGCGCAATCTTTGAGGCTTGGATGTTGCAAATTATGTGGCCTCCTTATATCTAGCCGTCTGCTCTATCGTTGAGTACGATGTAATGACGACACAATAACGATTATCAGATATCAAATCGGAGCATTGCGACCACTGCATGTCATTAACTTGAGCATTCACTTAACTCTTAACCAAAAACCAGTTAAATTAAAATCCATCTATTGCTTTTCTTATTCAATATTGAGGGCTCTCGAAGATTTGGGATTCGGGTTACGTTCGGGCTGATTTGCCGAAGATTATCGGTAGGCATATATCAGGCACGGATACTAACGACCCCCCCATTAATGGTGGACTTGTCTCCTCATTCATCTCTATACACTCTATCCTCCCACGCCCGGCGCCCAATTGCCGAAGCCTCGGCGCAGCCTCGCCGTGAGTGGTCATTCTTGTACTTCAAAACTCTCTCGTTCCTTGGCGGATTGCTAGTGATGTCGGCCGCCTTCATGAACTCGGGGGAATTGCCTTTGGATGACAAACTGCGTGTGGTGATTTGCTCGTCCTCACCCTCCATCACGGACGGATGACGGAATCTTGGACTGAAAGCTTCTCAGGTATATCTCTTCCTTGAGTGGTTTAGGTCGTTCCGGCACCATTTTTCCGAAGCTGTCAACTTGTCAAGGAAACATTCGAACTTTTGAAATGGCCGCACACTGCACAGCCGTGCATTACTCACCACATGACCGCATAAATCCCGAAGCCGACGTGAAGGATTGATTTTCTCTATCAATATGACTGATTTGAATGATTCATCGACACGCGGCCAGCATGGACAAACGCTGGGTTGTGCTTGGGGTCTCCAGTCTCTTGAGGAGTTCGCTCTCTGCATGGAGGCCGTTTCGCCACCCAGTTCCGGACTTCCGGCTATGCACTTTTGAAGTCTCGAAGGGTTACGGAATCCATGATGATTCTACTTTTTGCCGCGTGTATCAAGGAATCCTGGATTTGGATGTTTGAGGAGTTTCTCAAGCGTACTAAAAAATTCGTTTATAAAAGCTGTAGTTCAAAAATGCTTTGCAATGTGCTGTAGGGATCTCATCAGGTCAATATCAATCAAAATGAAATCCCAAGTGACCTTCTTCACCGTCCTTCTCAGCCTCAATGGCCACACGGAAGCAGCTCCTCTAAACGAGAGAGCTACAACCATCTCTTCCAAAGAAACCTCGATTCCATCCGCCGTATCCTACGCCAACGTCACTTCCCACGGCCCATACACCGGTCCTCCAGCCACCACGACCGGCGCAGTTCCCACCTCGATCCTCCAATCCTCCATCGCAGCCCGCCCCCCTCCAAAAGACGCCTTCAAGTATCCCGCCGACGGCAAACTCCACGGCCCCCAGCCGGCCCCGTATACGCCCAGCGGCGGCCTCGGCACCAACGGCTCGGCCCCCGTGTACCGCGTCCAGAGCGACTTCGACTACCAGTCGCTCGCCCTGGCGCTGTACCAGGAGTACATCGAGCTGGATCTGTTCCACTGGGGACTGGCGACCTACTCGGACGAGGAGTTCGATGCGTATGGCATCAACGCCGAGGACCGGTATTTGATCGAGTACATGGCCGACCAGGAAGTCGGCCACGCGACCGTCATAACCCACATGCTCGGCCGGGAAGCGCCTAGGCAGTGCACGTACAACTATCCCGTGTCCAACGTCCCCGAGTACATCGACTTCAACCAGAAGCTGACCCGCTGGGGCGAGGCGGGAGTGTACGGGTTCCTGCCGCACCTGAATTCGGGCCCGGCCGCGCAGATGCTGCTGCAGAGCATCACGGTCGAGGCGAGGCAGCAGATGATCTTTCGGCAGTTTGGCGGCATGTTCCCCATGCCTGAGCGGCATACTCCCGGGATTCCGCAGAGCTGGGCGTGGACGTTGTTGGCGCCGTATATTTCGAGTTGTCCCGAGAACCAGACGAGGCTCATCTGGCAGAACTTTCCGGCGTTGTATGTTTTGAATCAGCCAAATCCGGCGCGGATCAATAATTCGGATGTCTACAATGAGACTACGGGCGGGTATAGCAACACGCTTTCTACGGCGAACCTGTCCAAGTCTGACGCCTGCATCAACGCGTCTGATCCTCCGCAAGGCTGTTCCGCGGCCATCAGCCAGAACCACAGCATCCCGCTGTCATATCCCGGCCGCGAGGTCTTCCTCCACTGGGACAATCCAGGCCATCTCGTCGGGCCGAACAACAGTTACGTCACGGCCAGCAATGTCTCGGAGCCCAAGTTTGCGGCTTGGGTGTCGCAGTTGAACATTACTTACTCGCCTCTCATGGATGTCGACCTGGGCAATCACACGGCGCGCACGATTCAGCCGAATGTTTCGACTTGGGCAGGTGATCCGGCGATTAATGGGACCATGTTCCTCGCGTTGACGGATCTGGATTTGCATGTTACGCCGTATAATTTGAGCATGCTGAATCCGCATGTGGCTGCCCTGGCTGTGTATCAGGCTGGCTGAGTCAGAGTGCATGTGCTGTCGGAAGGATTGCCAGATGAGGGACGGAGGTCGTATCCATCTAATCAATACTTTCATGTACTTTCAGTCATTTGTATAATAGCATCGAACAGAAAATGGTATTAAAAACGGCGTTACAGGTCATTATGTCAATTATCATCCCGAGCGCCTTGCCATCCGCTATCAGCGAGACTTCAGTCCTTCCCGCTTTCCATTCACCAGTCGATTGGCAACCAACCCCCCGATAATCGCCTCAGCCATCGCCCCCTTGCCATGTTTCCCATCCGGTCTCTGCTTCTGCAACATGGCATCAATAACAACCGCACTCGCCGCAGCAGTCGCAACTCGAGCCCCCTTTGCGCCAGTCCATTTTCCAGGCTTCCCTCGTAATCGAACGACCTCGACAACAGCAGCATCAATTGCAGCGTGTACGGCGCGGTCTGTTTTACTCACTTCGGCCCGACCTTTTTTCTCAGTCAGCACCCGGTTGCATAGATGCAGTCTTGGGGATATTACCTCGTTCGTGGCGCCGGTCGCGGGATCGTGAACGGCCTCGTGAACGGCCTCTTCTTGAACTTGACCTCGTTCGGGACCGAGAGCGCGGGGATAACTGATCTCCGAAGACGGCTAATCGGTCGAGTAGAGCGCGGCCGACGGACTTGCTTCTTGATCTGCCTCGTGTGTTTCGTTCGTCTTGGTCGTAGTAATCGTCGTCGTCGGAATAATAAGCGTCGTGACGACGCGGACGTCGGCCTCTGTGATGTCGTTCGGAGTGGTTGGGCATGATAGGAGGTTTGTCTGTGAAGACTGTGATGAGTATGCTCAATTGATGCCGGGTGGAAGTAGTATTCAATTGATAGAGGACCAATTCCTGTTATTCCAAGTGACGTGAATTGATGTCATATCATCGAGTCGCCACAGTTTGTTGTACAGTGCTGTACAGGATCATCCTGGACCGTTGGGTACAGTATGTATAACGTCATGCTCTCTGCGAATCAGGGACCATTAGTATCATCAAGTGGCAAACCAGGCACCGTGTAGAAGACGTCCGAACGTCCGACCGGGATATGCCTCCAACACGGCAGTCTCCCGGGATATTGCTTGCAAAAAGTCCGAACGCCCGTCAAGCTGCCGGGTATCGGAGACTGAAGCCGGTGGCCGGTGGCTCTGGGAATGCTCGGTCCCGAAGGCGGCGCTATTTCCACGGGCCCGATAATTGATCTCACTCGGGGCCGGACGCCAGCAAATGTTCATGTTTCGGCCCCGACTCACTCACGATGCTCACACAAACCATGATGGTATATATATACGCGCAATTCCATTCCCTTTAATCATGGTCAATCCGAAATCATCCTCATCACATACCCATCATGTCTCCAAGAATCGCCATCATCGGCGGCGGTCCCGCCGGCCTCACAACTGGTCTCCTCCTCCACAAGCAAAACATCCCCTTCACCATATTCGAGCTCCGCCAGAAGCCCACCGACGAAGAACTCGCCAAACCCTCGGGCATGCTCGACCTCCACGACGAATCGGGCATCGCGGCCATCAAGGAGTGCGGCCTGTTTGACGAATTCCTCCAGCTCACGGGCGAATGCTCAGAGGCCCAGAAAGTCGCCGACAAGACCGGTGAGATCATCTACACCGACGAAGGCGAATTGAGCCAGCGGCCGGAAATCTCGAGGCATGCGCTGAGCAAGCTTCTCATTTCGCACATTCCCGCCGAGCGCATCAAATGGGGACACAAGCTATCGTCAGCCACCCGCACTACGACTTCAGGACGCGTCGAGATTGAGCTCGACTTTGGGACCAACGGCAAAGAAACATTTGACCTGGCGATTGGCGCCGACGGAGCGTGGTCAAGGTTGCGCAACCTGCTCACCGACGTGAAGCCCAGCTACGCCGGCTGGCAGAACATGACGCTCACGATGCAACATCTCACCAAGAAGCACCCGCACTTTGCCGAGCTGGTCGGTCTGGGAGGCTTTGCGGCGCTGGGTAACCGACACGGCGTCATGTCGCAGCGAGGGCCCAACGACTCGGCGCGAATCTACATCTTCATGACTACTCCCGACGAGCACTTTCCAACCACGGCCGGGATTGCAGGTCAGACGGCCGTCGTCGCCGGAGAGCGCATACTGGCAGACGATTCCCTACTGGGAACTTGGGGTCCGACTATCAAGCAACTCGTCACGACTGCATGCGCCGAGGAAACAACCGACAACCCCGGCGCATCAATAGACCTCCGGCCGCTATACCGGCTCCCACCCGGCTCATCATGGGAACACAAACCCGGCGCAACGCTCATCGGCGACGCAGCACACCTAATGTGTCCCTGGGCAGGTGAAGGAGTCAACCTGGCCATGTGGGATTCGCTTCTCCTGGCGCACGTCATCTTCAAAGCTGCTCACTCAGCAACGGCTGGGGAAGATGCCGCGGCTTTTCAAGAGGCGCTCGATCCGCTTGTGGCGGCGTTTGAGGTCGACATGGTGGCGCGCGCGGGGGAAAAGGCCGAGGAGACGGTCAAGAACGGGGAGATGATGTTTTGCGAGGACGGAGCGAATGCGTTTAAGGAGTTTTTTCTGTCGGCGTATGCGATGATGCAGGGAGCTTCAAGTTGAGGGATGGTGACTTTGAAGGTATCGCCATTTGACGCAGGAGGAATGAAGACAAGCACAGCTAGATCACGACACTTAGACATACACAACATCACGCAAGAGCAAGACGAAAGAAAAAAAAAAAAAA
>JAMQMW010000281.1:0-34621 GCA_024115155.1 Thelonectria blattea
GGGAGAGGGAGAGGGAGAGGGAGAGGGAGAGGGAGAGGGAGAGGGAGAGGGAGAGAAGGAGGAGGACTCACGTAGCTGTTGCAAAGACAGTCCCGATGCCGAGATAATCAGCCCCAGCCTCACACGCCCGGAGAGCTTCTTCCTCAGAACTAGCCGTCACGCCAATAATCTTGTCCGGCCCAAGCAAGCTTCTCGCTTCATCAACCGCTATACACTCCATCAGCAATGGCTCTCCGAGGGATTTCAGGCATACACACCCATATCATCCTGCCCAATATGCACCCCCTCGCACCCAACCTCCACCGCAACCTCCACCCGATCATTAATCAACAAGGGAACGCCATACTTCTTGGTCACCGCGTGCAGCCTGCGAGCCACGTCCACGGCCGTCTCGTGGTCGACGTGCTTGTCGCGGTACTGCACGATGGTGACGCCGCCGGCGAGGGCCGATTCGACCACCGAGACGAGGTCCCGAGAGCCGAGGATGGCGGGGGTCGAGTCGGTGACGAGGTAGAGGGAGTAGTTTGGCATTTTATAGAATTTATAGGTTGAGGTTGTGGTGAAGTGAAGTTAAGGAAGGAGTGGTGATGTGGAGCTCGGTCAGGAATCGGGGGAGGAAGGTGAGAGGTGGGGATGCGTCAATTGCAACTGACGCCATTTTGACACACCTACAAATACACTCTCCATTAATGCCAATGACTTCCATTTTCTCTATCCCAGGCCTTCCATGTCTATCAAGATAACGCTCACAATAAACGCCATCAACCTAGTCATACATATCCTCTCCAACAATCGTCCCCCCCTTTCCACACACTAGAACCTCGATATATCCCGCCCAAATATCCACGTCGCCAACCAATACACCGGAATCAGCATCTTGTTCCTGATGCTCATGCTCTTGGTCAAATAAGCCGTCCTCCAGAGAATCCACGCCGCCCTGCCCTTCAGCTCGTCCGCCTCGGACTGGTGAATCGCCCGCCACCCGCCCAGATAGGCCATGGTCCCCCAGTTGCGGAACTTGAAGCCCGCCGTCGTCGCCGCATCGTCCGACGTGCCGTTGTTGAACCGCTTGCCCAGATATCCGGCCTGTTGACTGGCCACCTGCGCCGTCGCCGGGAGAGACTGGTCGCTCACCGAGGCGCAATCCCCAATGGCGTACACGTCCGGCAGCGTCGTCGTCTCGCCGTTCTCGGCCTGCACCTGCACTCGCAGATGAGCGTCGGTCACGATGCCGCCCGACTTGGGATCCTTGACAATCTTGCCCACGCCCTCAATCTCCCGTCCCACCAGCTCCCCCACCAGCGGGTTCTGCATCAACCCCGTGCTCCAAACCACCACCCCGGCCCCGACCTCCTCGGGCTCCTCCTTCACCGAGAGCATCAAAACATCGCCCTCCCGCCGGATGCGCTGCAGGTGGTGCTCCGTCTTCACCCGGATGCCCTTCCTCGAAAACGTGTCCATGGCGTAGCTCGCCAGGTTCTGGTCAAACATGGGCAGCACCTTGGGCGCGATGTCGTAGATGGTGATGGCCACGTGCTCCGTCAGCTCCGGGTACATGTGCTTGAGATCCTCGTGGATCAGGTCGTGCAGCTCGGCCGCGAACTCGATGCCCGTGGGGCCGCCGCCCACGACGGCAAAGTGCAGCAGCTTCTTCCGGTCCGCGTCGCTGCTGGTCGGGAGAGCCGCCTTTTCAAACGCCCGGAGCACCTTGAGTCGCACGGCGCGCGCATCGCCAATGTCGCGCAGGAAATTCGCGTGCTCCTTGACGCCCTCGACGCCAAACGTCTGGCTGTAGCAACCAACCGCCACAACCAACTTGTCGTACGGCACCTCAAACTCGCTCCCGGCAACAGGCGCAGGCTCGGCTCCCGTGAGAGCAGCATCATCTCGAGTGCTCGCCTCGACGCGCACCACTTTCCGACCGAAATCGATGCTCGACGCCCACGCCTGGTGGAACTCGTCCAGCCCGAGTCGTCGGACGGGCTCGACCACGGCGCGGAACTCGAGCGTGCCGACGGCCGAAGAAGCCAGGAGCGGCGTGAAGACGAAGTGCGAGCGGGGAGAGACGAGGATGCGCGAAGTCTTGGACTTGGAGAGGCTGCGTGCGAGGGCGTAACCGGCCCATCCGGACCCGAGAATGACGATGCGTTGTTTGGCTGAGTTGGTCAGTGAGGGTTCAAAGGAGGGAAACGAACGAAAGCAGTCATGACGACGTATCGTGACTGGTCGCATGATGCCATCAAAGGGAAAGAGCCAGGGCATGTACGCACCTTCTGTACTCGTAAATCTCGATTGAGACCGAGTTCGGAGAACCAGAGAACTCTTCGGGCAGTCGCGACTCATCACCACCTGCAACTGCCCCAAGACGCGATGACGAGCAAGAGAAGTCATGATGGACGAATAACCAAGTATCCACGAGCAAAAAGAAGAAGGAAAGGATCTAATTGCACGCCAATGCAAAAACCAAAAAGTCTCCAAGGAAAAAAAAAATCCAATTGAACCAAACAATAAAAAGAATTTGTCACGTCCCTCGCCTCGCTTGAGTCTTGTCTCTTCCCGTGCCCTTTGATGTCATCAGTACCCTGGCCGCTTTTATAGTTCGTCTCCAATTATCGAGGCTCCGGCCATTCGGTTCCACTGCCGATGACATCCACATGTCAGATTTGGCTGTGACTCTTTTTTACGCATTCCCAAGTCACAATACCATCTACGATAATTCGTCGGGAGCCTTATCAAAACGCGGGATCATCCGGACGCCCGTTTCCTCTCACCGTCCCCGGTGGCCCGAACTAGCCTCACCTCCGAAACCCACATGCAAACGTAAACGCAAATTGAGCCATCCAGATGCTACTACAATTCCAAATCTATCTCTTTTTCTGTCCTCTACCATTTCCCTTGCGTCATCTCCTCTGCATCTCGCTTGCATCCCGCTCGCTGGCTTGTATCCCTTGGTCCGTCTTCTACTGCAGCATCGCGTCCAGGCTCTCGCCCAACACGCCCTCAATCTTGACGATCCATCTATGCGTCTCCCGCTCCACCACCTCGTCGTCGTCTTCCTGCAACTCGCTGATCCGAGGCAGCATCTCGTGCAGCATCGCCAACCACTCCTCGCCGAGCCGGTCCGTCAACGCCTGCTCGCACTGCACCGCACCTAACCGCACGTGAGCATGCTCCGACCTGAGGTGCTTCAGCAAGCTCGAGTTGAGCTCCTTCTGGTGCGCCTGCGAATCTGCCGCCGCCGCTAGCTCGACCGTCGCCGGGATCAGGTCCGTCGTCACATCCACACCCCCGGCATGTGAGAATTGCTCCATCATCACCGGCCCAACGGCTCCAAAGTGAGCCGGCGCCTGCCAAAAGTCGTCTTGGTCGTGCTCGAAGCACTGCGATAGAGTCTGGATAACCCTGCTCCACAAGGCCCTTTCCGAGGGAACCCCGAGATCGACCTGCTTGAGGATCTTGACGGCATCGTCCACGAGGTACGTCGCGTAGTTGGTGACGATGGACTTGAGCCCGCCAAAGAAGGCCTTGAGGAATCCGTACACGGCGTATTGTCGGAGAGTTCGCCCGGCCCGGTCGCCCTTGGCCAGTCCCGTCGCCGACCACTCGACCAGCTGCACAAACACTGGTCTGAAGGCCGCGTCGTTGAGCTTGTAAATCATCTTGAGCGCCTTTTCGTTGACGCTCTCCTCAATCTCGTCTAGCTGAGCTAACGCCTCGTCGCTCACTTCGCCCTTGGCGTGTTCCTCACGTCGGAGGTCAAACACCTTCTTCAGGATGCCCGACAGCAGAGTTGCGTTCTTGGACACGCTGGACTTGGGGTGCTTGTCAATGGCCAGACCCAGCACGTTCAAGTACTCCTCAACAGCCTGCAACCATTAGTATCGGATTACCATCACCAGGGGAATAACTTACAGAGAAGCCTGAATTCCTGGCCTTTTCCCAGTTGCGGTCGAGAGCCGAGAAGATCTCCTTGGCCTCGAGCTGCTTGGCCAAGAAGTGAAGGCAATCGACACGGCTCTGCAGTGTCTCCTCGTCCAACTCGAGCTCGGATGACTTGTTGGACACTTCCAAGATGCGGTCCAGGTAGGTAGAGAGCATGTATGGGAGGTGCTGTGCGAGGGCGCTAATGAAGCCATACGTGGCCACGTGCAACTCCTCGTCCATGTCCTCTCCTTCGATGCTATCGTTGAGGTACGTGACGGCTTGAGGAATAGCACTGGGCAAGACGGGCACGATGGCGTCCTGAAGCACATCCACGAGCGAAGTCAGGCACAGCAGAGCCATGACTCTAAGACGCTGTTCCGCCTGTCCCAAGCAGTGCTCCCCGGCAATGGTAACAGCCGCCGCCACCACAGCCTCAATGTCCTTCTTGCCGTACTTCTCGGCAATCTTGTCAACGCACGTAACCGCGGTGTGCTTGTAGCGGATATCGCTGGACTCCCGGATGCCGGCAGTGAGCTGAGGCAGGAATGCCAACAAGACTGCCCTCGACGCCGGATCCGTGTTGCTCTCTTGCTCGACACGCACCTCCAGCGCACGCAGGACCTTTTGCCGGAGACCCATGTCGGGTCTGTCCAGGAGGTTCTCGACGGCCTTGATAAACTCGCCGATGGATAGCAGGTTGAGTAAGTTCTGTAGAGACTGGCCGCACTTGCTGTGGAGGCTCTTAGTATCCTTGACAGTGTCCGCCAACACCAAGATGTTCTCCAGGAGAGTGGCGTAGAGTTCCCGAACTCGGGACGCTTGCATGTCGTCGTGCTCCGTGGCGTTGCTGATTTGCGCCCTCAGTCTCTTGCTGGCCAAGAAGACGGGGAACGCCGAGAGCTGGCGCAGAGCAGTCTCCTGAACACCCTTGTCGTTCTTGTCGTCGCCGAGTCCGAGAAGAATGAAGGAAATGCCAGGCTTGGCTTTGAATAGATCGGCGATGAGATCAAGCAGCTTGACCAGTGTATCCAGCTGCGCCTCGATGCTAAAGTTGTTGAGCAGCTCGACAACGAATTGCAACAGGGCGTCACTCGGGCCATATCGGTGAACCAGCATGCTGATGAGGGCGTGGAGGAACTCCTGAGGGCCGAGAGTCTCCACGAGGGCGAAAAACAAGCCCTGTCTGCGATGAGGAGGAACATGCTCGTAGGCGGTCGTGAAGCTGACCAGAATTTCCGACGCCGCGGCAACGGGGCTCTTCTGGCCCTGGCGCAACGAGTCGATCAAGGGAGGAATGACTTGCTTGATGGTCTGGGAGACGACGTGGGCCGAGTAGTCGTCGCTTTGGCGGAGCACCGAGGCGCCCATAAAGGTGAAGATGGGCATCACGCTGTGCAGCACCAGGCTGGGCGCCGTTGTCGCTAGGCTTGCAATCAACAGGAGGGCAGCGTTCTGGACGACGGGGCTGGACGACTTTTGAATGCAGTTAACGAGCAAGTCTCCGTAGCCCCCGGAGCTGTCGATCCGAAGCTTCTTGTTGGACTTGTACGCCGGCATCATGGCGAGAAGACTTCGCAGGATCAGGTTCTGGAGGTAGCCCAGCTCAGATCCAACCACCGTTCTGAAGTGTTGAAGCTCTGCCAGGGCTGTAAAGAGACCGTCCATGAGCTCTGGGTGCTCGAGGGGCTCCGAACTCTCCACCAGCTGCAGCACAAACGTGACCTTTCGTAGTGCTTGGCTGAGTTCGGGCGTTACTTGCGTAATCAGGCCCCGGTTAGCCTCGGAGGAGCTGGTTCGCCGTCTCTTGTTGGGCGGGGGCTCGGTGATCATTTTGGTCCCGGTTTGAATCGAGTCGAGGAAGAAGGCCAGGATATCCGTTGTCAACCGAACGTTCCTCAGCAGGTCGGCGGCTTCGGCGGGGACAATCGAAGCGGAATCGTCCGAGCTGGACTCTTGGGAAATTTCTAGGAGTTTCTCGGCGGCCAAAAACCTGACTTCAGCCTTCATGGGAGACCACATCTTTCGAAGACGAGCGAACACGGCCCGAATGAGGTCTGACTTTGCCCTCTGTTCGGTGTCTTGGAGGAATGTCAAGAAGAACTCCAGCCCAGCCGTGTCGTTTGGAACAACGACGTCGACAAACCGCGCATCCGTTTCCTCCTTGTCAAGACGCTCAGCACTGCAATGTTTGGCAGCAGTTTCCTGGCCGAGACTGGCCCACCACTGCAGAGCAGGGAGCAGCAGCTGCGTCCTGGTTGTGGTGTGTACTCCTCGAACCTCGTTGACAGACTTCAGAAGCCGACTCTTGACCAGCATCAGAGGGGTATGGACGATGTGGGAGGCAAGGAATGTTAGGAGGGAAAGTCTTCCCGCCTGAGATAGATGGTCCTTCTTATCCAAAGAAGGATCCGGTTTTGAGTGATACTTGCCCTGCTCAATCGACGTCCTGAGAACGGCGGAAATGTGCTCGGGGTCAAGTACACACTCTTCCACGGTAGGGAGAAGCTGCAAGTGCAGGAACTTGGCAACAACGTCGGGAGCGAGGGTGGCCAAATCCTTGACCTGGCCATACAATCCCTCTCCCCAGGTCGAGGCTTTTGCCTGAACTGGGGGGGTGTAAAGGCTTGTCAACACGGTGATTAGATCTGCGGCAGACTGTCGGACTCGCTTCGAGGGATCGCTCAGAGCCGTTATGCAGTATGGGAGCAGAGACTGAAGGTCAGTCTGGGCAGCATCGCTCGTCTTCAGCCTCTTCTTGACCATATCCAAGGCTGCAACGCGGGCCAGAGCTGGGTAGGGGCCGCACCAGATGCGAATAAAGAAGCTGAAGTATGTGCAGTTCTTAAAAGCCGTCTGTCGGTGGAGTTTGGGGCTGTCTTCAAACTTGGCGATCAAATCCGTATCCTGCGACTTCTCTGAGACAATAGAAAAGAAGATGTGGCTGAACTCGTCAAAAATTTCTGTTGGTTGAGGCAACAGACAGGGCGACATATTCTCGGAACCGGCAGATACCTCGTCCAAGAGAAGCTTGATATCCTGGGCCGGCTTCGTGGTTTCCAGAGCCATGTCGTCCTTGGAAGCCTCTGGCAACTTCCGAGTCCGGAACGAGAGATCCAGTTTCATCTCCAACTCTTCAATGTCGAACTTGACCTCCTCGATGGCGGACTGAATAATGTCGCCCGACTTTCCAGTATTCTGCGAGAGAGCAATGAGGGCAGATCCGAGCTCTCTTCGAAGCGCACCGTCTTCATCGTTGTTGTCGTTCAGTCGATGTGCGGTCAAAATCAGGGACTTGAAGATGACTGAGACCTGCTTCTCCTTCAGAATCGTGCTGCTAAGGATGGCCAGGATGGTGGCAAGACCGCGCGAATCGCCCTTCTTGGCGAGTCGTTCGATTAAAGCCAGGCAGAGGCCGTTTGCGAGCTTGTCCACTCTGCGTTCCTGGCCAATCTCGACGAGGAGGTTGCCAATGTCCGAAACCTTGATCAGGGCCTTTGTGGTCTTGCTGCTCATCTGCTTGGCGGATCGGTACTGAGCGAGGATGGCCAGGCAGACAAGTCCTGGCCTAACAGTGTCGTTGGTCCAGCCGTAAACAGTCTGATCCATGAAAGCGGTAACGGCCACGTCTTTCAGGTTGCCCTTTGCCACAAACACTGCTATTGCCATGTACGAGGCGATCTGGATGCTGGGCACCTTCTTCATGACCAAGGACTCGGCGAAGATGGGGCCAAGTCGGTGCAGCAACGCTTGGTCGTTTTCGCTCTGCACAGCAGCTCTGCCCGACCTGGTCCTGTCCAAGATGCCGCTCACGGCTTCAGTCATGATTCCAGCCCAGAAAGAAACCAGCCCGGGGTAGTTGAACTGCATGCGGCAAGATTCAAGAGTGTACTCGGAAACGAGAGTGAGAAACTCGGGGTGGTGGATAGCCTGGTGAACAAGGACTGATCGTGGGGGAGAAGTGGCTGATCGGATGTAGGGATCGAGAAATCGAAATTCGTGGGGGACCTTTGATGGGAGAATAGAAAGAAGGGTTGCGAATGCTGGGATGGAGTGATACGGGAGGAAAGCGAGGAGGAGAGCGCTCGGGTTTTCCTCGTGAATTCTGCCGCGTGTTAGCCCATGGCAATCGAAGTCATCAACAGATGGCATACCGGAATCGACGTATCAACCACTCGATAGCCTTGATGGCGGGCATCAGCCTGAGCCGACTGCCCGCCAGGCGAAGAAAAGCCTCGACGCGACGGTCCAGTTCCTGGTTCTCGGCCGCGGTGAGCTGTGTGCGGTCCTCGCTCTGGCTCTCCTCGCTGAAGATGGTGGCCTGAAACTGCGCAAACCGAGAATCGAGCTGGCACAGCTCCTCGAAGCCGGGGTAGCAGGCGGTGTAGAGAGTTTGGTAGCTCTGGGTCGCGGCGACTCGAGGCTCCCAGATCAGAGACTTAGAGTGAGCGGCTCGTTGCGCCTTGACGTTGAGGGTGGATTTGGAGTGGGCGGCCACCTTCGCCAATTGGGCAGCGAGAGAGGACGCCATGATGAAGAGGTCGGCGCGGCGACTCGGGCTGCTGGCGGTTGTTGGTGGACGGTGTCGAGGCAACTTGGCTCTCGTGCCTGCAGTTGATTGCTGCGCCGAAATTTTTTGGCACGGAAAAGTTGGAGGACTGGGAATTTTGTTATCGATAAGGATGTCAGCTAGGTGAGGCTAGTGCATCAACCCCATCAGGAATTGTGCACGGCCCGGTCAGATTATGCACGGCGCTAACCGCTTTAGTCCGAGTTGAACACTCGAGGGTTATGATGTGCCTGGAGATGATCTAGCGTTGTGCATAAATCATTCTCGAGTCGGCTATCCGGAAAGCCATCAAACTCTGGCAGAACAAGTAAACAATAGAATTAATATGTACAATCGAAGGAACTCGATCGACCAGCCCTATACCGCTTCTCTCCCCATGTCAATTGCGCGAACCGGTCCACTTCGGCCATCTCCCGGCGCCTCATTGGCTTGGAACCCCCGCATCAGATCGGTGGGACACTTCTCAACGCCGGCCAAGGATGCAGCAACTTGTCCGGTTCTCATCCCGTTCAGCAAATAAGAGTCGACGAGGCGGCACGGCTCTAGACGGCGTCCGTTATCTCTCCCTTCCAGCGTCCCCTCCTACATATTTCCCGCAACCACAAACTCCTACCCCAACCCGGCAACCACTTCAACTCCAACATGGCGGTAAGATGCTTGCTTCTCACCTTGAGCTTTGCAAATCTGACATTTCCAGTCCACCTATCCTCAAATCGTTCTCTTCGGAGACTCGCTATTCCAGCATGCCGTTGAGACCTTTGGTGACTTCTCGCTGCAAGGCGCCCTCCAACACCGTAGGTCAACTGCCATATACCTCATGAGTTCGGTTCTAACCTTTCAAGACTACTGGCGCCGTCTCGACGTGGTGAACCGCGGTCTCTCGGGGTGGAACTCTACCCATGCCATTCAACACGTCCCTCATATCTTCCCCGAGCGTAATGGCGATGCTGGTCCCAAGATGGATTATCTTGTAAGTGACAGCTCCTTGACTACCCTCTTCTCAACTAACAAAGAAGGTGATCCTCTTTGGAGCAAACGACGCCGTTTTGGATCTCCCGACTACTTCTCAGTATGTACCAATCGATCAGTACAAGGAGAACTTGACCAAGATCGTCACGCACCCTCGTATCACGGCACACAAGCCCAAGATCCTTCTCGTCACCCCGCCTCCCCTGGACGAGATCAAGGTCAAGGTGCTCAACATGGCCGCGGGGCACTCCCAGGCCGTCCGGACGTCGGCAAATAGCGCGGCCTACTCCGAGGTGGCTCGTCAAGTGGCCCGAGAGAACTCCGGCGTCATTTCCATCGACCTCCAAAAGGCCATCATGGACAAGGCCATCGAGCTGAGCCCGGGAGACTACCAGGTTGGCGGTCCCGTGCTCGGTAGTCCCGAGAACGGAAAGTCGGGTGCTCTCAACGAGCTTCTGCCGGACGGACTGCACATGGCGGGCTCGGCGTACAAGGTTTTCTTCGACCTTCTCGCCGAGCAGATTGGCGAAGAGTGGAAGACGCTGGCGGCCGACGACCGTACAGGATATGTGCTTCCCGACTGGAGGGAACTGTGTGGGGAGAAGTAATTGGGGCATTGACTGATTTCTGGATAGATAGAATCGGCTTAGACAAGAATACACCACTAATGGTAGTACTGACGTATTCGGCGGGTTTTCTTTGTCTCGTCAGCCACCACCGACACAAGGTAAAACAGTGTGACCACATTCTCGCAACCAACAAAAGCACCTCGGGCAACAGACCGTTGGCAGCCAACATAAGAGTGGGCCCAAAGTGAAGTTCTCCCCAAGAGTTCCAATGTCAAACGTCGTTCACCCGTTCGAGGCTGGTCGCATAATGCACATTCGCCGTCGGCAGTGATGGCATTGTGTGCGGTGGGGCATCGGTGGTGAAAGGTGACAACAGGGACAAGATGGCAAATGCAGAGGAGCAGCCAATGGTGGTTTCCATGGGGATCGATCGAATCTGCCGTGGGACGTGGTTATCTTCATTGCGATGGTTGTGGTTGCGGTTGTGGTTGTGGGGTAGAAGATGCGACAGCCATGAGAAGGGAAGGAAGTGAGGAACTCCATCGATGGATAGGCCTCCGTGTGCCGATGGAGAAGTGACTCAACGCCCGAATCAACCGTCCAGGATAATAAGGCTTCCGTCAGGCATGAACGATGCACACATAGGCACATATATGAGGCATCGATTGCGCATATTGCCTGCAGATGGACGCAGCATCGTGTCTCGGGTGGTTTCATGATTCCTCCCCACCACCACTGTCCCTGCCTGCTTTAGCGGGTGATGTTAGTGACCTAACAACACGCCACAGGCGCTAGAGTAACCGCCACGTTAGCGCCAAAGCCCCATCTTCAACAAGGTCGGGGTGTGGAAGGAGCGTTCATCCATCCATCCCTCCATTGTCCATGATCCGTCCGAGTCCCAACCCAACTTCCAACTTCCACCAACTTCAGACTCCTTCTTCTTCATCCTCCTCACCGCGCCCACCCGTTTTCCTGCTGCCATCTCCCTGCCGGGAAGCCACTTCCGCCAGCCATTCTACCAGCCTTTTCGCCAGCCTTCCGCCAACCATTCCGTCCCTCCTCCACCCCCTTGCGCTCCTGCACACCTGAACACCTGCACCCTCGATCCCGCCATCTGTCCCTCCCAGACTCGAATACCCTGCGCCAACGCCCCCTTCTTCAACTCAACACTTCCTGCGAATACCCGCCGACTTCCATCTTGCACACGCCTCCACCGACACCGACCATACACTCCCGCCTCACCTCGCTCAGACGAGTCCTTCGAGAACCCTGTCCTGTCGCATCTCTACGCAACAGCATTACGACCACATTGGACCCAAATTCACGATTTCGGAGTCGCTTCTATCTCCTTTAGCCCCGCCTCTACCAAACGCCCAACTGTCAATCCGACCAACTCATTGCCTGACTGCTTCGTTCACTGGGTGCTCTCCTCTTCACGGCCGGGCGGTTCGTCTTAGATCGCCCTTGTCCTTGCGGGACCTCTTGGCCTTGCCAGGCCATGTGGTGGGGGAGGCGGACCTCGTGAACTGTTGTTAGGGATCGAGGTCGCAAGATTCAACAATCCCCGTTGGGCATACCAAATTTGCACAATCCATGTTTCATGAGGCCTGGTAATCACGACGCTCGCTCTCCTTCGACAACTTCTCTGCTTTCGTCGCTCTCTGAATTTCGCCTTTTACTAACTCGAGCAATCCGGCTCGCCACCTTCATTTCTTTCCTTCCATTGTTTCCCGAGTTGTACGTTGGAGTTCCCGTCTGTTTGCTTGTCCGGGGATGGATCCGCGATTCTCTGCCAGTCGCGAGGATCTGTACAACCTACAGATGGAAGTGAAGCAAGTCCAGTACATGCAGAATAATCATGCCGAGCGTCTCTTGAGACTAGAGAAACGACAGGCCGACGAGGCCTCCATCAAGTCTGTTTGGAATTCCCCCTTTCCCGGTGTGCTCAGTGGCACCCCGCAGACAGGTATGTCCTTCCTCTCCTTTGGCCTTGAACGTCCTAACGATTTACCAGGTCCGGTCCAGATGCCACACGCCGACGTGTTTGACGATTTGGATGAGCAAGGCGAGCAGCTTCTGGGTTCTCTCCATCTGGGTCCCGCCGAGGAGGAACCAGTCAGACGGGGTGCGGCTTCTCGAGCCAATAGCGTTCGCTTTGATGAGAGCGCCTTGCACGGTTCCAACTGGGCCGGTCAAAGCAGCCGCCATTCTGGCGAGTTTGGTCCAGTCCGGCCCGGGAGTGGCCTCATGATGGAGCGCTCCCTCTCTCACAAATCCGACGGACGACACAGCTCTGCGGGGCATTCAGTTCATTCGGCGCATTCTCACCACTCGGTTCAATCCGGTCGGGCAAGCAGCCTGGGCCTCGATAACAACTTTGGTGTTGGGGATGACGACGACTCTTCGTTCGAGATACCAGAACCCCCGCCTTCATTCTACGTGCTGGGCACGGTTCCGTCCATCGTTCGATGCTGGCTGACGACCAATTTTGCCCATTCGACTCTGCTCTACGCCGATGTCTGCTCGGGTTCCCAAAAGTCCACGGTGGACTATTCGCTGCTCAAGGAACTCGATCTTCTCGACGATGTCCAACGCGAAGCCGATGGAGTGTTTCGAGTCGGGTTGCACGTCTACTTTGCCGAAGCTGTCGTCACCCACCACGGAAATCGGTCGAGTGGCCCCAGAGAGCCGGTGCCCTCCATTACGGTCGAGTTCGAGGTCTCGGGCGCTGAGCGGGAGTCTCAAGCCACCGGCGAGAAATCCATCCGCGTTTTCCTGGGAAGCGATGCCTTGAGGGCGCATTCCGCCGACATACTCTTTTCTCAAAACACAATGACGCTCTACGGAAACGAGGACCGCGATCGACTACAAGTGCCATTCGTGCGGCCCGAGGACGACGCCGTCTTTCGAAACCTCTGCACAACCAACCTCGTGCCAGAGAAGCACAAACTCAATGCCACTGCGACGCCATTTGTTCTCGGCAATGCTCAAGTGCCAACGGGGAATACATCTCCCGAATCCAACGCACAAGGCGACGAGTCCCAAGGTGATGTGTCCCCAATGGCATCCCAAGCAGTTCCGAGCAAGGACCACGAAGCCGGCGGAAACGTGCCCGATGCTGCCTTGGGCATCGACCGGGCCACTGACCACGTCAATGGCGCGCATATTCCCGACAAAGAAGGTCCCACCGGATCATCGACGGAGCCTCGTCGGGAGTCGGCCATACGCATTTGGGGGTCGTGGCGTCATGGTGCGAACAACGGGAACGACAGCGCCGGGGAGGGCGGACTTCTGAGCGGGTATCAGCCCCCAAGCCGGGGGAACCGCACCATGAAGGTCTTGAGGGCGCAGAAGGCAGGGTCGGTATCTACCAAGGCCGGTGCTTCATACGAGCCGGCCTCATCGGCCAAGGCATCTACGGACGGTCGACGCAAGAGCCAACCCAACCTTGGGGAGAACGGCAACAGCTTGGGCAGCCGATGGGACATGAAGAGAGTAGCGAGCATCGGCAGAGAAGGCAGGGCGCAGGCGCAACCGCAGCCTCTGTCCAACTCGAACCGCGACACGCGGAACGCGAATGCGCTCCCACGATCGGCCAACCCAGTCGGGGTCGGGTCGGCTTTTTCGTGGATGGCGCCAGCTTCAAAGTCCAAGGGAGCTCCGGTGGGCATGGAGTAGGCGGCAGCTGTCGCAGTGTTTGCGACGGGATTAATCGATGTCGCTGTCCTTCCCTAGATTCTGTGCGCATCGCATGACTTCAAGTAGAAATAGCAGTAGAGAAGGAAATTCACGTTGCGACGGGTCGGGCCAATGGGGGCGGTTAATGACTGTTGTAGTCGGCCACGACTCGGCGCAGAGAAGATGACCAAAACAATGGAATCAGATTCGTGAAAATGGCGTCTAACGTGGTATTGTGCCTCCGTGGTGGTCTGAATCCCTCTCTTCCTCTTCCTCTTCTTTTCCCTCGGCCCTCGTAGTGATTATATCTTGGGACCGGGCGGCAGCGCCTCCCACACCTTCTTGGTCTCGGCCATGGAAGCCTTGACAACGCCAATCAGCCCCTTGAAAGCCGGATGCTGCGCGTCGCCGACGCACTCGTACATCCAGCTCTCGCTCGAAGTCACGACGATTCCCGGCTCGGCGCGCAACCTAGCGAGCGCGACGGCGACCTCTCCCGGGTTGCACGACGAGACGCCGTCGGCCATGACGTAGACGCGGTGGCCGGCGTCGCGCAGGTCCAGCGCCGTCTGGGTGACGCAGATGTGGGACTCGATGCCGACGAGGGCGACGCACGAGGGGTGGGCGAGCTGGGCGACGACGGGGGGGATGGACATGGAGAAGCGCGTCTTGTCGAAGGGAGGGGAGGGGAGGAGGTCGGCGACGGAGGGGACGGTGGGGCCGAGCTTGGCGGAGGTTTGGGTGGTGGATATGACGGGGATGGAGAAGACTTGGGAGAAGTTGAGGAGTTTTTGGGTGGTTAGGACGCTGGGGGGGGGTGTTAGTCGTGTTGCCAGAGTTGGTGGCGGGGGGTTGGGGTTGGTGATGTTTTTTTGGTGTTGAGAGAGGAGCGGGGTAGGATGTGGAAAGGCGCGCAGACGGGGGGGAGGGGGGGTTACATTTTATCGAATTCGTAAATGACGTTGCGGAACTTTTCCTGAATGTCGCAGACACTGGTTGAACAGGCGGGTTAGATTTCCTGCGCGATTGGCGAGACTACCAGGGAGGGACGTACAGAATGGCTGGGTTCTCTATTGGCGTTTCCAACAATGAGCGCGATGCGACACGGGGACCAGGCGCGGGGGGGTGACTCACTGAGCCGCAGCTCCGTCGCGGCAGGAGCGGGAGCAGCGGACATGGCGCGCTTTTTGCACCGGCTGGGCGCGGCGAGAGAAGGACGGCAAGAGGAGGAGGAAGAGACGCGGGAGACGGACGAAGAGAAGCGGCGCGTCGTCGACGAGGCCCGGAGGAGGAGGAAGTGCCGCGGGAATTGGGCGCGTCGAGGGGAGAGACGGAGGAGGTGGAATGCAGAGGAGGAGACTTGCATCGCCGGGGAAGATGGTTTGTTGGGGAGAAGAAGAAGAAGAGAAATATGAAGGATGAGGAGTGAGTGAGGAAGAGGTTCGAAATCAGGCTGGCGACGGGAAATAGTCTAGCTCGGCCCAAGCTCCCCGGCGGCGGGGCACCGGAACTGCGGAAGCGGGCACCGGAACTGCGGAAGCGGGCACCGGAAGGCTGGGGGGGGGGGGGGCCGAGACGGGGCGGGGGACGCCGGGAACCGGTCTGGTCTGCTGCCCACGCGAAGTTGATAAATTGGGTGGTTTCTACTTTGATGCACGCAATTTCAACTATTGGCCCTTCTACGACCGTATTTCATCTGGACCGGAACTCTCCGTTTCGTTGGCTGCCTCGGGCTGGTTTGGCCTGGTGAGACCCTCCGCTTGCATGGGCAGGCAGGGCGACGAGGTTTGGAAGGAAGGAGTGCTTCTCATGAGTTCCTGCCCTCATTGTCACCACACGATTTCTTTATGGCAGGCACGACTGCTTGCACCTGCAGTCTTGAACGAGTAGAAACTACCAATAAATTGAACTACTTTTCCCCCCCCAACTCCCTCTATACATCTAATCCCACCAAAACCAAACACTCCTCCCACAACTCCTACAAAACACACACCCCTCAAGCATTCACCTCGGCAAACCACGTCCTCAACAACCCCGCCAACGCGCTCGGCAGCTCCTCCAAGTGATGCACAATCAAGTAATACTGAAACGGAAACGTATCCAGATACCGCTCAATCACCACGCGGCTCTCGGCCCCGTCCCGCACAAACTTTGCCTCCTTGAGCTCCAGCACGCTGTCGCCCTTCTTCTTGCCCGTGTCGTCCATGATGATGAAGACGACCATGACGCGCTCCTCCATGGCCTCTCGGAGTCGTCGCCGGATGGCCTCGTGCGCGGATGAGGGGGTCAGGCCGTCGGAGAGGATGAGGGCGAGTTGCCAGAGATCGGCCGCTCCGCCGCCGCCTTGCTGGCGCGCCGCTCGGAAGGTGTTTAGGGTTTGTTGGATGAGTAGCCCGATGTCGGTGCGGTCCTGGGAGAAGCTGAAGTTCTGGAGCACTTTTGCGCCGGCGTCGGCGCCGAACGGGTCCGTCAGGGGGTGCGCCGTGAAGACGTCGGCGCCGAAACCCAGCACTCCGACCTGTCCGGCCTCGAGCATGGTCAGCGACCGCGACACCATGACCAGCGACTCCATGGCCAGGTTACCCGACGACGACTCGCCCATGCTCTTGCTGTCGTCGACGCACAGCAGGATCTGGTACGTGCGCTTCGTGGGGATGGCTCGTCGCATCCAGATCTTGTCGCGCTTGTAGCTCGACGCAATGTACGGGATGATTCGCTTGATGTTGAGCCGCTTGCCCGTGCGGAAGCCGCCGGATAGCTTGGTTGACTGCGACGGGGTGAGGATCAGGCGCAGCTGCGAGGTGAGCGCCAGGGAGAGCGAGTGCGTCTTTGTCTGGAACTCTGTCCACTTCTGCATCGACTCGCCAAAGTCTTTCAGGGGTCGCTGGTCGTCCGAGATGTGCGTGATGGAGAGCTGAGTCGACGTCTCTTGGATCTCATCCTCGTCGTCTTCCTGGGCGGTTTGTTCCTCAACTTGATCGGGCGTCGTCTCGCGGTCGAAGTTGCCTTGTCGAGTCTTGACTCCCGATCGAGTGTCGTCCTGGTCCTTTTCGTCGTCCTTCTTGTTAGACTCGGGAGCCTCGGCCGAGTCCGTCGTGTCCATCTTGTCAGCTTCTTGCTCATCCTCGTCCTTGTCTTCCTCCATGAGCCGACTAGACGGGTCCTGCTTTTCTTCATCAATGGCCATGGCCTCGTCGATGGGCTGCACCTGTTCGTCGTCTGCAGTCCCCATGGCCTGCGTGTCCGCAGCGTCGTCATCGTCTTGCACGTGCTGAAACTCGCGACGGCTCTGGGCCGCCTCGGGATCCTGCTTGGCGTCCTGCTTTTCGTCCGAGGCGTCGGCGCTCTTGATGTCCTCTTGCTGGCGGTGCCATCGCTCCAGGGCATCGCCGAGTTTCTTGAACGGATCGCTTTGGGCCGACTCGGCGCTGTCTTGGTCCTGTTCGGCCTTGTCCATGGTCTCCTTGGATCGAGACATGGATCCCTTGTTACCCGCGCTCGTATCTTGGTCAGCCGCGCCGTCGCCCATTTCGCCGTCTTCCTGCTGAGCCGCGTTGCTCTGGAACTTTTCGTCCACGTCCATTGACTCGGCGTTTTGGTCTTGGCCGGAACTCTTGACGTCGCTGGGCGCCGCATTCTCCGTGTCGGCAGTGGCCCTGTCTTCGGGTGGCTGCATCGGGTCCGTCTGCTCCTCCGAGTCCGGTGTCTCTTCCTCCTCCACCTCCTCCTCAGCTCGAGGCTCTTCCTGGACTTCGTCGGCTCCCATCTTCTCTTCGGGTCTATCTTCCTCTTCTTCTGCCTCGGCTTCCTCTCCGGCCTCTTCCTGTAGTTCCGCCTGGGCTGCAGCATCATCAAACTCGTCCTCCTTGTCTTCGCCCATCTCCTGGTCCTCGTTCTTCTCCTCTTCAATGTCTGACAGGTCATCCAATCCGTCGCTCTCCGAAGCTTCTTCGTGCTCCTCGCCGAGGTCCAAGTCCATCTCCTCTGGGAGAGCCAAGGTATCGTTTTCCTCGGCCGTTTGCTCTTGTCGGTTCATCTCCTCCTGGGCCTTGACGTCTTCTTCCTCGGCGCCGACTTCCTCTTCCTCCTGCTCGCCAGCGTCATCCGCTTCTGGCTCCTGCTCCCCCTCTTGCTTCTTGGCATCTTCGTCGGCCGCCATCTGCTCGTCGTCCTTCTTCTGGCCCTTTGCCTTGTCTCCTTGTTGGTCCTTTTCTGCTTCATCTTCGTTCTCGCCGTCCCACATCTTCTCGTCGACGGCAGTGGGATCAAGGTCGTCAACGTCTCCTGCTTCCTCGTCCATGTCGTTTTCTTCGTCCTCCTCCCCATTCTTGGACCCCTCCTCGTCGTCCTCGTCAGCTCCGTCGACGCTGCCCATGTCACCCTCGAGCTCCTCGTCAGCCATGTCAACGGCATCCTTTTCGTCCTCCATTTCTCCCTTGTCTTCCTTGTTAGCTTCCTGCGCAAGCTCGGAGAGGTCCTCGTCTGGCTGAATGTCCTTGCTAATGTCCTCGGCGCCTTCTCCGTCTCCGAGGCCGGTTCCGGACTCGACGTTGCCCTCGCCAGACGTCTCGTCGGACTTTTCGTTGGGGGTGCAGAAGCCTTGTGACGCGATCTGCGTAAAGGCCTTGGTCAAGTTGTAGGCCATATGGGCCAGCGCGCCGTGGAGGTTGACGACTTGAGTGACAGATTGCTCGCACAGGCTGAGGTACTCGGCGAGAATAGGGGCAGCAACCGCCATGAGAGCCATTGTTGCTTGGCTTGCCTGCGGCTGCTGAAGGTCGACCCGTTTCACCAAGGCGATGCAGCTGGCCACGCTGCGTTCGACTTCCTTGACGTGAAGCTTCTTGACGAGAGACATGAAGCCGTCGGTGTGCTTGGTCAGCCAGGCCGGCTCGTCCTCCTTTGTATGTATCTCGGCGGCGGCTTTTCTCGCCCCTTCGACGGCCACCAGAACCTTGTCGCAAAGAGTCGAGGCCGCGTTCGCGAGAGTCGATAGCTCCAGATCAAACAGGGTTCCGTCGGCATTTTGCACAGTCATTTCACACCAACCTCGCACTTGCTGGAGAACGAAGCCAAGCTTGGGCTGCTCCGAAACCATGGCGTCGAGCGACTCTCGGAAGCTCTCGAGCTCGCGGGCAAAGTTGGTCTCTGCGGCGACTTCTCTGTCCGAGACGATACCTTGGGGCAACTCGGTGAGTGCAAGGTAGGCAGTTTGGATTATCTGGAATCGGCCGCCCCAAGAAGTCAGTTGATCGAGGATGCTTTCGTGCTTAAAGTCTCCAAATTTGGCATGGATCTGCACCAGTCGGCTGGAGAAGTTGAGCATCTGGATCAACCAGGGGAGGCGGCGTTTCCAGTCAGAGTGTGCGCTTCTCTGAGTCAGCGTGCCGTTCTCCAGCTGCCCGAGGTTCCGGAACTGCCTCGTCGAGTCCCGGAGGGACGAAAGAGACGCGGCAGCGGATGAGATGGCGTTTCTCTGAGTCACGAGGGTGTTGATTAGGCCCTCGACAAACCCAACGCTTCGTCCAATCTCGGCGCCAGTCAAGTCCTCGTCGTGGTCGCGAGCCGCGTTCCTCGCCTTGGGAGCCAGGTCGAGCAGCTTGTGGAAGTAGTACTCGATTCCTCGCATCTCGAGCTGCACCGGCTGGGCGACGGCGAGAACGGCGGCCAGCGAGCTCTGCTGGGCCAGCTTGTCTTGTCCGAGGTTGTACTGGAGACCCATCTGTCGCAGCTCGCGCAGGGTGTCGGCGAAGAGCTTGCGTTTTCTGGTCTTGAGGTGCTTGACCTGGTCCTTGTTCTCGTCGGTCAGGAACGGCGGGGTTTCCTTGCGCAGCTCGGCCATGGACTCGTTCAGGCTGGACACGAAGTCGTCGAGGGTTTTGGGGACGGGGCTGGTCATTTCCGGAGAGTCGGACACGCTGCGCATGACCGAGATCGTCTTGGAAACGTTGGCGAGGCGTCGGTGTTGAGTGATCCAGCCGGGTAGTGCGGCGTTGACGAGAGAAAAGGCCTCGGGGGAGACGTCGACGGGTGCGCGTCTTTCGATCGGCGGTTGGACATGCTGCACCACTTCGTCGGGGAGGCCCTGCTCGATGACTTGCTTGGCTTCTTGGCCCAGAACGCCGCGGAACTTGCGGACCAGTCGGAACAGCTTCTGGTGAGACTTGCGGGCGCTCTCGCGGAGGGCGTTGATGTTTGTGTCCTTCCAGCTCGCGACGAGGAGCACGTCCTTCATCTTCTTCTCGATGGGCAGGCGGCCCTTTTGGATAGCCTCGTCGACGACCCTCTCGTAGCGCGCGTAGTAGAGCACAAAGTTGGCCAGCGAGTTGAGTACCACGTCTAGCAGGGGGTAGTCGACGGCCAAAAGGCCCAGGTGAGCTTGGAGTTGGCGGAGGAGGGCCAGACGAGCCTTGAACTGGCCGATGATGGCGGTGGAAAAGTACTTTTCCAGGTTTTCCACCAGGGATACGGCGTAGATTCTCAGTTCTTCCGCGTCGTCGACCATGGACAGCGGTACTGCAATGACGACTTGGTAGGCGACGAACCACCACGAATACGCATCGTCTCGACACTTTTCCATCTCGGCGTCGAACAAGTTCGCCCACGTCGACAACTCCAACCTCCGCCAGCGAATCACCGTCTCGGTCAGGGCGTCGTGCAGCGGGAGCACGCCGTGAGCTCGACTCGCCCAGCCGCCGAATTGCCACTCGTAGACGTGGGCGTGCAGGTGCTCGACGCGCGGGAGCATCTTGGCCAGGGGCTCCGAGTGGACGAGCTCGAGGAGGCGGTCGCACGCGTCGACGGCGTCGGCGAGGGGCTGCATGTGTGCGATTTCGTCGACGCGCTGGAGGGAGCGGAAACGGGACTTTATGGAGTGTGTGAGGGAGACGAGACGGCGGGTTTCGGGGGGGTGGGCGTCGGTGTAGAAGTTGTATGATTTGGGGACAGACGTGGAAGAGATGGCGTCGATTTTGTCGTTGGCGAGGAGGAGCGTTCCGGCGAGCATTTTGGAGGTTAGGGAGCGGTTGATGTTGGAGTGGGAAGTTGTGTCGGTTGTGATGCGGTGGCCGATGATGAGGGAGACTTGTTGGAGGGAGGAGGTTGGGTCGAGGCGGTCGATGAAGATGTTTCGGTGAAGGCCGGCCACGCGGAGGGATTGGTTTCTGACCTCGTCTCGCTTTGGGATGGTGTTCGTAGCCTCATCATCATCGTAGCTGGGGAACAGCTCGTTGAACTCTTCCGCGTCCATCTCCTCCTCATCTTCCAAGCTCCCCCTGAAGCGATACAGACTCCCCCTGGCAGCCTCTTCCTTGCGATCCGCCTCGAGCCTCTTCGTCCACGCGTCGTAAAAGGCGTGGAAGCACTCAAACACCAACTCGCGAGCTTTAGAGCCCATAGCATCAACCCCTTCAACAGAGACGACGGCACCCACAAACGTCAGAAACTCGAAGCTCGCGGCAGAGAAGCTCCCGCTGACCTGGTCCCAGAGCGTGCCGCCGAAAAAGGGTGCAATGTTGACGAGTTGCTCTGATGCAGGCGGGAGGTTTGCGGCGGATGTGGCGTCGCAGAGGGAGAGCCCGACGAGGAGACACCGGAGGAGGTTAGACGTTGGACGCGTCATGTCCTGGTAGGCTTCAAAGCGGGAGGACAAGCGATCGAGCAGTCGGACTACGTTTTCCCTGACGAGTTTGAGGTCTTCCGAGGCGCGAGCCGGGTCCGACTCGATGTGTTGAAGGGCTCCCGATAGAGTCGGTCCGGTGACGGCCTTGAGGACGTTGGAGAATTCGGCCTGGAGCCGGCCGAGTTCGGAGTTTTCGGGGCGGTAAATGGGTTGGACTTCCTTTGGCAGGGGGCCCATGGCGACGAGTTCTTCCTGCTTGAGCTGGATGCGCTTGCTGGTTTCCTGGCCGGTAAAGGACTTTTCAAAGGCTTGAAGGGCGGAGAGGTTGTCGTGTAGAATGCGGTGCATTTCCTCCAAGAAGTCGCGCTCCATCTTGGGTCGACTCTGGGGGTCAAACGCCCGGTCGGGGACGTAGAGTTTCACAGTTGCGATGCTGAAGTGAATCCACGCGAGGGCAGAAAGGTGTGTTTGGTGCCGGGGGGTAGCCAGGGCCTTCATGACGGGGATGAGATGGTCTTGTGCGACTTGTCGAAAGTGCTCGACTTCAATCGCGGCGAGGAGGTCCGAAAAGTCGACGTCGATTCCTCGAGATAGCTGCTCTCGGACCACAGTCACGGCACCTCCGAGGTCGTCTCCGTGTGCGTTGAAGACTTGTACGAGCAAGTTCCAGAGAACCACGTCGAGTCTCGCGACGGGATCAACAGCAAGATCAGGCGTCAGATTTGCGACATGACGCGCCATAATGGGCAGCTCGGCTTCCAGCAGGGCCAGCGAGTCGAGCCGGACAGAACCCATATTCTCCAACTTTGACCACAGAGAAGTAGCAAACTTGCCATTCCACGAGAAGTGGTTCTGGTATACCAGGTTCTCGACCGACTGCAGGAGCGCCGCTTGCCGGTTCGAGCTGGCGAGCATCATGCCCGCTCGGGTGGGAACGTCGGATAGGACGGTGAGTTCCTGGTGCAGAAGATCAGGAGGAGGAGAGTCGGCGGCCAAGTTGGCGAGTAGGGAGATTTGGCGAAGGGCTTCAAACTCGGACGCGAGAAACGGCTTGAGCTCGACGGCTTCGCTCCCGATGCGCGCCTCCAGGGCTTCAATCTCCCCCGTGAGGTCTTTAACGAGGTCGTCGGCGTGCGGCACTTGTTCGCCGAGGATGCCCGATGCCTTTTCGAGCGTGGCCATGGCCTTTGATAGATCGGATATGGACGCTCCGGCCTTCCATCTGAGGGTGTCAAACCTGACACCCAACTTCTCGACCTCGGTACACCTATCGAGGATGTCCTTGGTCGACATTGGCGTAGGACGGAACATGTGCCAGAGAGCCTCCATGCTCAGACCCGTGGACAGCTTGAACCCGCTGGTGAAGTCGTTGCTCAGCTTGTCCATCAGGAGGGTTACAAAGTCGCGTTCGGGGCTGCCCGTGGAGGCATCGAGGTGTTTCTGGAAGAGGTTTGCGCCTTGGGCGAGATGGGCCTGGAACTTGGCATCGTCAAAGGCGAGGTCCGAAGATAGTCTGATTGTTCGTTCGGCGTAGAGGACCACTGCTCGGAGGATTCTGACTCGGTCCTGGACATGCGTCAGTACATAGAGAAAAGGCAAGAAGACGTAGAGTGACTGACCTTCCAAGTGTCAAAGGACTTGAAACTGAACCCAAGCCATTCCCGCGCGACCTTGATTGTAGACGTGAGGAACGAGGCCAGTTTGACGGTAGAGTCCTTGGACACGGCGGCCACGCGGTTGCTGATGAGCGATCTCTGAAGGCGGTTCAGGGACGTCAGCTTATTGGCCTGGGCCTGGCGGTGGTGTTCCTCCAGCTTGGTTTGTAGACAATAAAGATCACGGTGGAATTCGAGGCCGGCGGCGAGCCATTGTGCTTGGTCCTGGTCGGGCAATAGTCGGGTGATGGAGGCGTTGATGAGAGGGTGCATTGGCTATATCTGTTAGTCTTGCGTGTAGATGAAGCATTCACAGAACATACCTGGGCGCTCGACAGACCAAGCGACGGCTCAGGTAGCGCAGAGTACAATCGTGAAATGGCAGTAACACCGCTTGAACCGTCGACTGAGTCGAGAAACTTGAGAAGCTCTTCAAGACTTGGTGAGTAATTTGGTCCACCGAGTTGGTTCACGGGCAAGCTGTTGGCGTATCGCGGAAGAAGCGACACGTCCGCAATAGACAAGGCTTCGAGCGCAGTCTGCGTCGCCTCGAGAGATGCAACATCTTCCGGAATAGCCTCCGCCACCTTCTGAGACGTGCTATATCGCTGCAAGCTGCTCTCCACGCGCGCAACCCTCTTATAATACCCATCAACCTCGGGCGGCTCGGCATGAATGTGAATCTCCACGGCACGATTCCTCATCGCGCGCGAAAGTTCGCCGTACCTCGGGTCCACGGTCAAGAAGATGCGGAACTCGGGATGAGGCCTGACGATTCTGGGCTCGCCACCGGGGCCGCAGTGCTCGTTGATGCTCAGGAAGCCGTTGGGCTCGAGGAGGGAGTTGAGGCGGTCCAGGACAGAAGCGTTGCACATGTTTGCGTTGTCGAGGACGAGCCATTGGCCTTGTTGGAGGGCCTTGACGATGACTCCGTCGAGCCATTCGAAGCGGGGGTTGTCGAGGACGAGAGGGCCTTGGAGGAGGAGGAGGTTCTTTGAGAGAGTAGCTGCGATGTCGGATGATTCGGGGATATGGGCGAGGAGAGACTGGATGCAAGTTGTGATGGCAAGGAGGTCATCTGCACGACCTGCAAACCCGTCGAGAAGGTGAAGCAGCTCCAGGGCTTCCTGGGGAACAGCCCCCGGAATCACAGACATGGTCGAGTTCTGCAGCTCATCCTTGAGGCTCCTAAGAGCAGCATTCACCTCCCGCAACGGATCAGCCTGCTCAAACCCACCAACAAGATCCATCGTGTCAATGTCGGAGTTCATGGGGAACACGACGAGGGACTTGCCCGCCAGCGCGGCAACGTGCTCGAGGAGAACAGACTTTCCGTAGCCAGAAGGACTGCTGAGAATGCACGGGATATCTTGTTTGACGCAAATCATCAGAGACTCCAGCTCGGCCAGTCGGGGCACGATGTCAATGTTGGGCAGGCGTTCCGGCTGCGAGTTTGCGTTTCTGGCGAGCAGAGCAAGGCCGACCTGGCCAAAGGCCGAGTTCACGTCGTGGTAGAGGCTGTGACGCTTTGGAGCCGAGCCAGACACGAGCGAGAAGAGCTTGTCGACTTGCTCTCGATCCCTCTCCGTGCGGAAGCGCTGTCGAACAATAATGTCGAGGAAGTTGTCGGCCTCTGTCGTTTGTAAGAGGGGATCGGACGAGTTGAGCAACTTCAGCCATCGCAAAACATCACGAAGATTGAACTCCCAGGGGCTGCCCTGGGCTCCAAACGTCTTCTCGACCACCAGTTGGTGCTCCAGCTGCGACACAAACCGAATCAGCCGGTCAATCACCTCGGGAGCTGTCTGCGGGTAGTTGTGTCCGGCAATCAGCTTCAGATCGTCATCCGAAAAGACATCTGCGTAGACAACGATGAAGCGGTTGACAAACGAAGCCGGAAGCCCCTTTCGGCCGCCTCCTTGGTGATGAGGGTTCTGGGCAGCAAACAGCCGGAAGTCGGGATGCCGCTTGAAGACCTGGTCGAGTTCCGAAACATAGACTTCTCCACGGTGATCGAGACAAGCATTCAGACCCTCCAACACAGACTGAGAGGCCAGGTTCATCTCGTCGAGGAGTACCCATTCGCCCTTCTGCATGGCCTGGAGGAAAGGCGCGTCTCTCCAAGCAAAGTTGCCGGCCTCGGCTCCCTCCACGGGCACGTCGGTGCCAAACAGATCCATCAGGTCGGTCTGGTCCGAGAGGTTGATTCTCGTGAGCGGACGTCCGCACGCCTGAGAGAGAGCCGCAACCAGCGTCGTCTTTCCCACGCCGGGACTTCCCTCGAGGAGAATCGGCTTCCGCATCTGCAGCGCCCGGAGGACTCTCATGGCGTTGAGACGCGTCGTGGGCGCATGGAAAGCAAAGCCGGCATCGGCCACACCCGTCGAGTCGCGAGGGATGCTAAAGTGGCCAATGGTGAGAGACTCGTCCTCCATAGTCAGCTCGGGATGTGTTTCATACACACCCGACACGTCTCTACCAACAAGCTCACTCAGCTTGGAAATACACGTCTGCCTCTGCTCGTCGATAGACTTGGCATCCGTGGCAATAATAGCCGAGGGGTTCGCCCCAATGCTGTCTATAAAGATGGTCGACGCGCCGTGAACCAGCGAAATCACGGCGTCTTCGTGCTGGAAGTTGTTGATGAACTGCACCCAGACGAGAATCTCTCGCACCGAAAAGGGAGCAGACGCCATGGCCCTGAACGTCTTTCCGAACCACGAGGCAAAGTTGACAATGACTTCCACCAGCCCCTTGCATCTGTCCGAGAGCTTCGCCCGCACAATGTCGTAAATGTCTTCGCTCTCCGACAGCGGCGACACCCAAATCTCGGTGAAGCGGTTCCGCAGAGCCGGCGACAACTCCTTCTTGCCAAAGTCGCCGCCAGGATTCATCGTGGCGAAGAACTGGAAGCCGGGTCCTCCAACCACGAACGAGTTGTCCACGCCCTTTTCCGCCAGCAGGAGAGTTCTCTGCGGCTCGAGCACCGAGTTGAGCCTCTCCAACACGGAATCGTCTGCGAGGGAGATTTCGTCGAGCAAGAAGTAGTGGCCTTCTCGCATGGCTTCCACGAGACTGCCATCCGCCCACTCAAAGAGCGCTTTGCTTCGTGTCTCGTTTGACACCAGCCTCTTTCGAATGTCTTCAGGAATACTCTCGACGACGTCTTGATCAAGTGACTTGTATCGTGCAAGTCGCTCTTCGACCGAGCCAGACAAGTCCAACCCCAGGGGCTCCAGAATCGCCTTCAGATCCGCATCCAACGCCTCGATAATCGCACCGCGGTTGCGAACTGGCCTCTGAGATCCAATGAGATCGCCCGTCTCCGTGTTCTGGTGCGCGTTGACAATGTGAAGCTTCTTCTGGACCGCCTCGGCGAGAAGCTGCACAACCGTCGTCTTTCCACAGCCAGTCTCTCCAACCAGAAGAACCGGCTCGTTATTGCGCAACGCCCGCGATACAAGAACGTACAGACGCCGCATGGCATGAGTCCAAACCACGCCTTGGCTGTTCTCCCAGGAGCCGATACTTCTAAGCTCCGGCGCCACGTCGACGGAATACAGCTTTTGGGGGTCAATCTCAACCTTGAAGACCTTTTCGATAACCTCCTTAACCGCAATCCGCTCCTCTTCGTTTCGCACTCTCTCCGCGAGCAGCATGAATCCGTGGGCGGCAATCTCCTCTCGGTCTTCGGCGTCTCTTAGGGCCCATCGAAACAAGTCTCGAAGCGTGGCAAAGCTGTCCTTTTGCTCAAACAACCTGCTCGTCTGTCGAAGCCGCGAGAGTTCCTTGTACACGGCCACAATTCGCCTGCAATCGGGAGGCGACGTGTTGCGGCTTCGCTGCTGCAGGATAAACTCCAGCTCGTCTTCGGGAATGTCGTCAAAGTGAAGCTCGAGGAATCGGTTCCTGAAGGCTCTGGAAAGCACCTTTCTGCCGCCATAGAGTCCGGGAGGGTTCTGCGTCGCGAACAGGATAAAGTTCTCGTGAGGTCTCACCACTTCTTGCGTCTCCGGGATCAGGAGCTCTCTATTATCGTCCAGCAGTCGGTTGAGAGCCTCCAGGACATCTGTAGGTGCCAGGTTGAGTTCGTCGAGGACGATCCAGTGGCCTTTGCGCATCGCTTGCACGAGAATGCCTTCCTGGAAACGCAGCTTACCGTCTGCTCCGGAAACGTACGTACCCAGGTATTCTTGGAGATCGGTGTGCTCGTGGTTGTTGATGCGCACAAACTTGTTGCCGGTAAAGTTGGCCAGGTACTCGATCATGCTTGTCTTGCCTGCAGAAGTCGGGCCTTGGATGAGAATGGGGAATCGTCTCGTCGACGTGGCTCTGACGAGGTTGAGGAGGTTTCGCTCGACGTATGGCGTAATGATGTAGTCGTCTCTCTCGATGGGCGTCTCTTCTCCCTGGAAGAGCCAGTACTGTCGGTCCCGGTTCTTGTTCTTGAATCGCACATACTGCTTGCCATCGTTGGGATGCTTCGGTGCTTGCGAAAGCAGCGATTGGGCGTTGCCGTGTCTCTCAAAGAGGTGGTGCGAGATCAAGGGAACCAGCATCTTTTCCGACTCCCGGTCAAGCAGCGTAAGAAAACCCATCGAGAAGCCCTCATGCAGCGCTCTTCGCACACCATAGTAAGGGGCAATCGTGTTGACATAGCTCAGCACTCGCGTCAGCGTTCGGAGACTAAAGTGAGGCACCTCGTTTGCGCCGTCAACCAGCCGCTTCTCCTCGGCCAACCGCTTGGTGTTGACATAGAGACGGGCAATGTCGTCTGCCGCTTGATCGTTCTTGCTGCTGCTGCCTCCCATGTAAGTCTTGATGATTGTGAGAAGATCCTTCAGGTCCTTGTCGGGGCTAGAAACGTAGAGCTCGGTAAAGCGAGACCTAATGCCGATTGGGAGGTCGCGTTTGCCAATATCCGTCGCAGGATTCATGGCTCCAAAGATGCGGAAGTTGGGATGTGCCTCGATCTTCTCAATCTCTCCCGTTTCCGAGAGAAGAATCGACGGTCTCTCCTCCGGACCCGTCAAGAGATCAGCGATGCTCTCCAGCGTATCGGGTGAAGCCAGATTGATCTCATCCAGAAGCACCCAGTCGCCATTTCTGACAGCCTTGACGAGATTTCCCTCGACAAAGGAAAAGGCAAAGCCGTCTCCGCCCGATATTTGAACTTCAAACTGCTCGAGGTTGCGAGCAAAAGTGCCCCATCGCGGTCGCAAGTCGCGGAGCGTCTGCAGCTTCGAGTGAGTCTTTCGTCGCTTCGTCGGTTGCTCGTCTCCGTTTCTCGTCTCCGACTGCTCTGCATGCACCCGCTCAAGCTCCTTGACGATCTTGTTGAACATTTTGGGTGCTTCTTTCCAGAGCTTGGCCGCTCTGGACCATTGTCCCTTGGCGACAGACTTTCCAACTTGCTCGAGATACTTCTGGTTCTTTGATGCAGATATGCCCGTGGCAGCGAAGAGATCCTCAAACTCCTCCTTCAACGGAACGGCCAACGTCCGCATGTTGACCGGCTTGAAGCCACCAAGAAGATCCCCCACCTCGCTCTGCTGTGAGAGGTTGACGGCGATCAACTTGTGCCCAAGCGATTCGGCAAGCTGCTGCACCACCGTCGTCTTTCCGATACCGGTTTCTCCCACGAGCAACACCGACTCGTTCAGCTTGACGGCGACGGAAATCTGTTCCAGCAGCTTCTTGGCGTGCGCTGTGCTGGCAAAGGGCCGTTTCGATTTCTGGACTCGGTTAGCGAGCTTCTTCTTCCGCAACACCACTCGGCCGATGCTGAACTGCGTTTCGCTCTCCTCCAAAGGGGGTATATTGGCAGAGATGTAGTGTTCTGCCCGATCTTTGGAGAGTTGCATTTCTTCCGCAATCGCGTAGATCAGTTGCTTCCCGAGCTCTTGATCAGGACAACTGCCGACAAAGCAGTCCACGGCCTCCATGAACATCCAATCCCGAGTCGTCTCGCTGACAGCCTCTTCACCAGTCGTGGCACCCGCTGCGAGAAGACACTCTCGTAATCTGCGACACCATTTCAACAGATCCCGCAGTGTCATCTGCCGATCCATAACTCCACGACCCCTCGACATTAACGCTGGGTTCCGGCTGAGTCGAGTGAGGCGGTCGTACACGGCGAGAATCCCCGGGATGTACTTTTTCAGAATTGGGTATGTCTGTGCGATAACATTCTCCAACTCCGAGGGCTCGAGAGGCTGCGTATACAGGGACTGCCAGAAACGCATGCCAACGAGGCTAGGGAGGTTCTCTCGTCCGTTCATGCCTCTGGACGTTCGAACAGTTGCAAAGAGTCGGAAGCTGCTAGCTGCTTGGATCTTTTCTCCTCGGCTTGGAATAAGGAGCTCCTTTCGCTCAATGAGCGGGAGAAGCGTGCTCAAGACTTCGGTCGGGGCGCGGTCGAGATCTTCCACGAGCACCCATCTTCCCTCCCTCACGGCCGTAGTCAAAACACCAGGGCGCCATTGGAAGCTTCCCGGCTTCGAGTCTGTCGAGTACAGGCCGATGAGCATCTTGGCGTCGGTCTGCTCGTTCAAGTGAAGCGTCACCATGTTCGAGTACATGCCAAGCTGCTTGGCCATTTCGTGAACGAGCGACGTCTTTCCTACGCCGGGCAGACCATGCAGCAGAATAGGGTCGGAGTCCCGGAGCATGGCTGCCAGCCGCTCAAGATTTCCCGTCGTCGTCGGGGTCAAGACGAGATTTGAGGATTCTCCGGTAGGTCCCAGCGGGCGAGGCAGTATGACATCGCCGTAAGAGACAACATAAGGCGTGAGAGATTGGACACACGGAGACTCGTTCGCATCTTCGGCAACTGGGCGCAGCTGTTGGCGCATAGTGATGACAGACTTTACTCGAGCATGTTCATGCAAGGACAAGAATCCATAGTCAATAGATCTACCGTCAAAATCTGCCAAGATGGCCTCGCCTTTCCCAACGTGCTCCTCGATGAGAGACTCGAGCTTCAGGTCCGATCCGTGGAGAAGTTGCGTGAAAACCCTGATGGCAACATATCTGACGGCTCTGCTCTCATGGTGGAACAGGGCCTGCATGAGCGCAGGAGAAGTGAGAGGGCCGAAATTCCGAGGGTCAAAGTTGATGAGTCTCCAGGCGACCAAGAGACTCTGCAAGAGTTCGGCTTCATCTTGCGGTGCCGAGTGCTGGTCGAGCTTCGGAGGAGGAAGGCGGAGGGCGGGTGAGGCGGTTGATGATGGCTGGGAGTGAGAAGTCTCGAGAAAGGCGGAAAGATAGGGCGCAAAAGGCAAAAGGCGAGAAATGGCAGAGAAGATTCGTATCCTTTCGTGTTCGTTTCCGGGGTTGAGAATCCATCGTGCGCAAATGTCGGGAAAGACGTGCTCAAAATGCACAAAGATTGGCTCTGTAAGTGACGGCACGAGAGCCGCCTGGGATACAGCGTCGAGCAGCTTGGTGGACGACTGCTGCTGAATAATGGCCAGTAATTCTGAGGGCAGATGTTGCAAAACGGTCGCGTCCTGAAGGAGCGACCTCGTCTGCCTCGCGACGTCAACCACGGCCATGATTGCGTCTTGTTGTCGAGTTTTTCGCTGTGTAGCTGTTGATTTTCTCGCTTCACATGCCGCCTTGCAGGAACTTTTTTCTGCAGTGCCTTCTTTTTTTTTTTCGGCGCTGGCGCCACGAATTTCCGTGTCGAGATAGACCCACTTGCAAGTCCAAGCCAGTTACCCTGGAGAGACGAGAACTACTTCGAGGGGTCTGCCATGAGTCGGGATTAAATATAATGAAAATTTTAGGGGCTGAAGATGAGTTCTAGGGTTGAATTGAATTCAATATCTTCTTCCTGTGTATCAATTGGCCTCGGTGGTTGAGGAGCGTCGCTTTCTTCTCAGGTGTTAATTCTGCACCCTTGAGATAAGCCTGCCATCCGGTAGCCACTCTACCACCTAGGTGTACAGAGGTGGTGTATCGGTAAGGGTGAGAGTACGTCGAGTAGAATTTGGGCACACATAGGTATGAATGAACAAGGGACTATGATTACCTCACATATTGAGATGGTCTCAACATATACGATTGAACCAAATTTCCACGCAAAAGAGACAATTAACGGTTTGTATTCCAGACGTTCAGACTGCTTGGTAAACATCAAGTGCTATTGGCCTCACATCATGAGTCTACTGTGAGTAACGTTCCTGACAACAATTCCCCATAAACTTACCAAAAAACCACATAAACAGAAGCCAAAGAGAATATCGAAGCTCGTCACTCATCTTATCACCATCTTCATTCTCATACAGAGTCAGAATCTCTTCTCCAAACCAAAGGCAACGACGGAAGCACTTAACACCAAGACGCACAGACCACCATACACGTGACAGCACCCGCTAGTCCCCGGAATCCTCGACAGCTTCGAAAAACTTCAAGAACCGCCTCGCGACGACCCTCACCACCCGACGAATCGAGCCACCCCCGCCCTCAATCCGCCCTCCCGCGCCCCCTCACGACAACGCAATGGCCATGTCTTGCCGGTACGCCGCCCAGAGCTGCGCTCGCCAGCTCCGATCCGCCCGGGCACCCGCACACACCCTCCGGGCCGCCTCTGCCTCAAGGAGGTGGAACTCGTCCGACGCCGCCCCCGTCAGCCCCAAGATCCAGACCATTGTCGACCAGATCAGCCAGCTCACCCTCCTCGAGACGGCCGACCTGGTTTCCAGCCTCAAGGTGCGTTCGCCGTGGGCCAATTGACCTTTCCCCCCCTCCTCGCGGGCTCTCCCCCTCCCCTCCCCTCCTCCAAGTACTAACATCTACAACCCCCCAGACCAAGCTCAACATCCCCGACATGCCCATAGGAGGCTTCGCCGCCGCCGCCCCTGCCGCTGCCGCCCCCGCAGAGGAGGCCGAGGAGGCCGCTCCCGCCGCTGCCGAGAAGTCGCTCTTCACCCTCAAGCTTACCGCCTTCGAGGCCTCCTCCAAGGCAAAGGTTATCAAGGAGATCAAGAACATGCTCGGCCTGAGCTTGGTCGACAGCAAGAAGTTCGTCGAGAGCGCGCCAAAGATGATGAAGGAGAACGTCCCCAAGGAGGACGCCGAAAAGATCATTGCCACCTTGAAGGAGCTCGGTGGCACCGTGGTGATGGAGTAGAGGCGGAATTTGGCCCAAATTCTTCAATTGGCGAGACACAGTCGAGTTGGCACGATAGAAGGCTGGATTGTATGTACAAAACCATGTGTACTAGTATCTAACAACAACTACCCTTTTGTAACAATGCAATGTGGGCACACACGCTGCGTTGGTGGGATATTCAACTTTTGGCCCGGTCCCCATACCTGTGACATGACTTGGTTGTGCCTCAACGTCTACTCCGAATGCCGTGAACCTGGGTATCTACTGATTTTAAAACGCTCCGTATAAGCCCAATGCCGAACGCCGCCCGAATGCCGATGCAAATGATTTTTATCCATACTCAGTGACCATTGCCGTTTGCTACCTTTTGATGCGGGCAATTCTGCGTCTCCATCTCTTTCTCGAAATCGGCGAGCTCTTCCGTCAGGAGTCGATCGTCGTCCTCGCCAAAATCACTAGTTTCCTCCCACAGCTTGTTCATTTCCGCGTTTTCGACCTTGGGGATTGCCCAAATGCTCTCGCGCTCGCGCTTGTGACGCTCGCGGTCTTCCTCAACCCGCTGCTCAATCTGGCGCTTATCCACACGCTGAGGGACGGTCCGCCGGTCGGGCTTGGGGATGGTCTGGGAGGGGGGCATGTCTGTCATGTCCACGTCGCCGTTTGGTGAACCGAGACCCAAGTCATCCGCATTGGTCTCTCGTTCCTTGATGACATCCTCGATCTGGACGACGGTCTGCGTTTCCAAGTAACCCTTCCCGAGGAGGCCTTGTAATACCTTGCCGGAGGTTAGCATGAAGACGTGGAGGCGTGTAGCAGGCGCCTGCACGGAGAAACTTACCTTTCGTACGACTTTCACGTTGGCGGCCCCCGAACCATCATCGGGAGCAACAGCGTCGACCACCCTGATGATGTCCCGCTGCATAAACCGGATGTACTCAGGATGGCCATCGCGCTGTGCCATGTCGAGAAAGTGCTCAATAAAGTACATGATATTGGCACGCGTGTTCATATTATTTTGCTGTCAATGTTAGCAAAGCTCTGGTGAAGCTGTGTCAAGACTTACCCGCTCAAGCTGCTCGAGGATGCACGAGTGCAGGTCCTCATCCATATCCCGGTACCGCAGGGCATACTGGGCGGCCTTTTGCGCAGAGGAAACTGACGCATTGAGGTGTTGCAGCTGATTCGTAAAGCGCATGCGCACCTCAAAGGGATCGGCCATGGCGATGTGGAAGCGGCCGAGTCTGACTGCGTGCTTGGACAGGTGGCCGGATGTGGTCTGTGAGAGACGAGGTGCCGATATATCCTGCAGTGGTCTCGGAAGTTCGGCTGCTCAGCGACAGCTGGCGCATGAAGCTCTCACGACGGAAACCTGGGAGCGTCCAAGGTACATGGATGAATAATATCGGTCATGATGCACTGGGTGATGGCGAATGGATGGATATAGATGGGGCTCGGAGGGTGGGGCTGGCCTCAAAAAGCGGACAGTGTGAGAAAGTCGTTTAGGCACAAACCACACTGTATGCGACTCTGCCACAGTTGCGAGTCGTGACTGGTCGAGAGAATGGGCCTGTGCCACCTTTTGTCTTACTCAAGTCAGGGTGTGGCTCGTGTGGCCGTGGGACAAGACTCCACCAACAGAAGAACGAAGAAGGAAAAAATCTCCTGTTTTTCCCGTCTCTCTCCACTGGGGAAAATGCATGGAAGGACGAGATACGCGGCCCTTGGGATGAGATGGGGAGACTTTGGAGAGAGAGACGAGATGAGGTGAGGAGGTGAGCAGGTGAGACGATGATACGCAGAAGATAAAACGGGACACCTTGAAGGTGCCTGAGGCGTTCGCGCCCGCAAAAAAGGGACCAAAAAAGCACCAAAAATGCACCTTCCTGCAAGGTCTCTCGCCAGACGCGGCCGGGCCGGATGTGCCGAACGGTGTAGTACAGCGCACTAGCCGCATCGGGGTTCCGGTGAGTGCAACCAACGAAAAAAACTCTCAGGGGTCGTCCATCTCGGAAGCGGTCTCGGGGAAGCCCTGTTCAAACAGCCTAACGAGCAACAGCAACAGCGCCAGAGGATTTCGCGGGGACCGGGCGAGCTGCTCAGTTTGGCAAGAATCGGAAACGTCGCGAAGGGAAAAGGCCTCGTTCCCGGCCTCATCATCTCCTGACGGCCTGATCCAGGTGGTGAGACTTATCAGCACAAAGCACAAAGCTTCCTCCTCTCTCTCATTTGCCTCGCTGCCCCCTTATCCCCTTCTGTCCACTGGGACGGCGTACGTGGTATAATACGGGGGCACCGCAAGTGCATTGGGCACCCGAGGGCTCTTTGCGTTCGCCTGCCAATTTTCTGGGTGGTAAACAAGGCGTTGCGAACGCGAGAAGTTGGGTTGGGCTCTGTCCTGTCTGTTCCGGCTTATACGTGCGTGCAGAGCTTTTTTTCCCTGATAATCTGTCATTGTCGTGCACAGCACTGCGGAATATAAATAAAACCTCTCACCTCCCTCTTTTCTCTCCCTTTTTTTTT
>JAMQMW010002787.1:0-34287 GCA_024115155.1 Thelonectria blattea
GCGAGCTAACATACTTTTGCCCTCATACCATAGTACTTCCCAACTCGCAATTAAGACCGGGGGGGGTGAATTGCAGGGGCATGGGGGCACGGGGCACATCCAACAACTTGCACAACGACACAGCACACATCGCTCCACCCGCTGGAGCCATGGAGCCGAAAAAGTCCACTGACTGTTCAGTGCACAAGTCTGCTGAGAAATGTTCGCAGTCGACGGCCCGGACGAGGTTGGGTCATGGACCGAGGACCGCTCAACGGCGCCGAAAAGTTTCAAAATGCCTTCTTTCCTGTTTGTTCTCGTTAGGTCAGCGGTGGCTTGCATTAAAGTTGGGATTTCCCAGTGGGGCCTCGTACCCCGTACAGATACGCACGTTAATGAAAGTTGGCACTCGCTCTTCAGGCACTCTCAAACGCTCCTTCCAGCATTCATAATAAAATCGAGGAAGCATAACCGGCCCCTAGGTACCTTCCAACTCGGGCGCACATAATTACTCCAGGAAACAGCAACCGAGTGCACGACGAGCAAAGTTCCTCCTTCCATTATTACCCATCCATTTCTTCGCTTCGGTCCTCCCGTGATGCACAACCCCACGCCCTTACACAATGGAACGCAACCAGCTTCAGCCATCTTTCACAACATGCAATGACACCCACACGCGACAGTCACACAGCCAGCGACACACTGTCTTGTCTTGTCCCGCGACCAGTCTCCCGCAGACCAAAATACCAAAGCGAGATTGACGAGGCAAATTGGGAGGCGTCTCATTTCTCGGGTGCGCATTTCTCTCACCAGAGCCGCCTATCGCTATATCCGGTTGGCTGCCAGAGCATCCAAACGCCCGAGTCTCAAGCATGTCTCGAGGATGCATGCGGTCATTTCACACGAATCGAATGTCTCGTTCGTCCGCGAAGCATCCAAAACGTCCTCGGCGGGCGGCAGAAGGCCATCTTGGCAATGCCAACCCCAATCAGCACCTCTTTCTATCCCTCCCATTCGAACTTCCTACCCCTGATCTTCCCTGGAAAGACACGACCACCCTAACGCCGTCACCGGGATGGCGCTCCAGGCGCTAGAGCCGCTGCAAGCCACCTCAGCCAATGCTCATCGGCGCCTTCTGGAATGGGGCGTCCCATTTGGAACACGCGGCCACGTCAGGGACGGCCGTAGGCATTGGTTTTACCCAAAAGCCCTTCAACTGCCCAGTGTTTGAGCCGTCGAGTTCGTTCCTTGTTGGGGGAACTGAGATGATGAGGGGGTTGGCGACCGGATCTGGGTCGATTCAGAAGCAACCATCGAATGGCTGACATGGGAGTTCGGCATGCATCCGTCTACATATTCAGAAGGACTTTTGCCCACTACAGCGGTGAGGTTTTCATGTTCCTATTTCACCACCAGAACAAGCAGCATGCGATTCGGTACGTACCTGCGCCAGACAGCACAACACACGACAAACACCGCATGCACCAAGCAATACGAAGGACGCTACGAAGGGACTGCAATAACGAGTGGGTGGTCCCAAGAGTCGGTCGGTCTTTGACGGTGCAGATCAACGCCAAGGCTACGGATAGTCGTGGCGGAGCCCCGAAGTGGCACATCCCGTGAGACATAACCCAAACGCCGCAGCCAGCACAAACCTCGCGGCATCGAAAGACCAGAAATTATTCTCTTATGACAGGGTGCAGCCCTCTCGAAACACCTGCCTTCGAGGTCGAAAGCGAACGCCGATGTGAAGATGGAAAAGAAGCGAAAAACGCCTTGAGCAAACGCGAGTCTGCCTAGTGTCCTTCACATTGATTGCTCTCCAAGGAACCGTGGCACCGTGGACCATGGTTGTTTGAAAAGGTTGCATGAATGATGCAGAGTCCCCGGCTCTGCACGAGTGTAGGTGGGGTGTGGCACACCTCTGCTCAAATGACTGGCTGATCAATGCACATTTAGACATGCCGATGTCCCGTTTTATGAAATGGTGATGGAGGGCATCCAATTTCATAAACGGCCGGCACTTGTCTCGTTTTGTTCACACCTGCGCGTCACGCCGTCCCCTTTCTGGCACCGCTTGTCCGGACCTGCAGCGCCTACAGGGACCAGCCCAAAGCCAATCGAGAGAGTTTGTCACAGAGGATGGATCATCAGGGGGCCAGTTGTGGTTGTGCACTGTTGGCGTTCGTATTGCCACTGCGAGCTGCCACTGCGAGCTGCCACTGCGAGCTGCCACAACTGGTCCCAATGTCCCCCAGGCGTCCTCCACCGTCACCACACGCTCTGCTCCACGTGTAAAGAGAGTTTTCTCTGTATCCGTACGGAGCCAGATCCATGGCGAAAAAGAAAGATGTTGCAAGTCAATAAGCAAGAGATACGGAGGCCAACTTACAAGGGCACATACGAGAGCCAAGCGGTCATTGGCGGGTTCGGAGGTCGGGACCTTGACTTTGCCCACTGGAAAGGGAAAGGAGTCCCGCGAAAAGGCACAGCAGGATTGGAATGGCCCAAAAAACGATGCATCAAGCGATGGTGGTGGTGTCTCCCCACCGGAACAGCATGCCTGATGATGGACATGTCACCTTGGACGGCAGCCCTGGATCTTCGTCTCGAACCTGTTTGCCTCGACCTATTGGGTCGGGCGCTTCGTTCCCTCGTTTCTTCTTCCTCTCGAACGCCGATCAGAAGAATGCAACGCTGAAGAACACCTCAGACACTCGCCTTGCGTTCCCCCAACAAAAAGATGAAAGTGGTGGCACAGACGGGGGATAACTCGCAACGCTTTTGGTGTTCGTTGCATTGTTGGCAGCGTCATCAAGCGGCGGTATCAGAATTGAAACAGCGACTGGAAACGCCGGGCCTCGCTGTGCTGACATGGCCAGCCCCTTGAGATTCGGATAACGAGGAAGGCCGTTCCAGAGAGGGAAGATGAAGACGAAACCCGGCTTCTTGGTTGACTTGGCCCAAGTGCCTCCGGTTCCCGAGGGTTCCTCCTCCTTCATCTCGTCGAGACGTATCCGGCACAAGGAAACATACGGATAACTGGTCACTGCACAAACAATTAAGGGCCGGGCAGCAATAAGGTTATGCAGCTCAACAGACCACGGCACAGAAGGTCCAGATGGTGGCGAGAGGTTGCCGGGATGACATGTGGATTGTGGACCATCCCCTCCGGTTGATACGAGCGCTGAGATGGCAAAACACCTCAAGAGAAAGAAAAGGCGGTCCAATGAGAGGCAAAAACAGGGCGAAGCGGAAAGACGAGGGAAAGGACTGGTTCAGCTCGCAATGGGTCAAATCTCAACAAGTGCAAATGGCCATCTAAGAATGGAAGCACGATATGCAACGAGGGTTGAACGGTGAACCGTAAAAAAGACAGCAAAAGGGCATCCCTCCAAACAAAACCAACCACGCATTCCCCGAACTCCGAGCCGTAAGACATGGTTCAGCATTCTCGCCGGCGATGGCGTGACCCGAGTCGCGGCCAGCACCCCAGGCAATGGCTTCACACAGGGAGTCGTCTGGTGTCTGTTTCCGTCTGAACCGAGGGCTGACTGCTGCAGCTACTGACTGTATGTACTGCCGTGCTGTTCACCACAGTCGTGGTCGCCGTTGATTGACCTGCGTCGGCTTACCGAGGAGACCGATGCATCATCCATCCAGGTCAGGATCCTGTACCTGTCTCCGTACCTGTATCCGTACCTGCATTGCTGACGGGAGGATTTCGCCAAGCTTGGGCTCAAGCCCTCCAGCATGAAGAAATACAGTGCCTGCTGGACGGGCATCCTTGATTGCCATCGGCGTCGTATTTGGGGACATGGAACATGGAGGCCTGGCTGCGCCCGCTGCGAGTCGATGGGTGAATCAATATTTACTTTTTTGTCCTCCCTCGTCCAGGGCAACGATGCAAGCATTTGGAGATGACTGACTCTTCGAGTCTGCGTCGGTCGGTTCGTTGCAACCGGTTCATCAACAACGGTCTTTCCCCTGGCCGGCACATGTATTCGTTCGGACGAATATCAAAGTCCTGCCGGTCGCAGGCTTGTTGCGTGGCCTTGGCCTGGCCTGCAGTGGCGTCTGATGTTGCATCGGGTCTCCTCCCCTTTGGCCTTTCGTCTGCTTTTCTCATCTACACCAGGGTTTCAAGGGGGCACAATCTAGATTCATGGTCCCATTTCGACATCAGCCTTGACACGTCCAGCTTTGCAACAGTCGTCCATCCGGATATGTATCATCCATCATTCATCGGTCTTCTTCATTCCAGCAGCGACGTCTCTATCCGTACTCGGTCGTCAATCGAGATTGCAATGGGCTTGTGCGTGCCACGTTGGCGCGCCTCCACCTTCTGCGAGCCCTTCTCCGCCCCAACGACGCCCAGAACAAAGCCCTTTCTGCCGTCGTCGGTCGACCGTTCACCACCACCAGCAGGGAACTTGCCCTTCTGAGCTTTGGCGCCGCTGGGCCATCCATCTTTCTTTCGCCACGAGCTGCCCCCTGGGAGAAGTTGCCCGTGGTCCATACCCGCGCAGGGCTTCCCTGTGCTGTGCCGAGCAGGGCCTCGAGGAACGCCGTGCTCGCAGATGCAAGTTGATGAAGAGGCTTCGAATGCAGTTCACATATGGGGTATATGCTGTGTCGTGGAATATATCTCTCCCGTCCGGTCACGACTCGTTCATCTTGCTTCCCCTCCCCCCTTTTCCCCGTCGAAAATGCTTTGCATAAAGAGCGGTAGTTGAAGGGGAGTGAAAGCCCAACATTCCCGGCATTCTTCCCGTCAACTTGACTAAATGAATAAGCTCACAATTATGTCTGTTCAAAAGTCTCAAAAAGTCGCCCGTCGACATTGATGATTTCTACGATGGATATGCGAGCTGGACACGACAATCTTAAATACGTCTATTTTTGGCGGCGCCGGCCCCCTCGGATGAATTCGACCAATTTTGGATCCCTGCCTAAGAAGGCATCTTTTCACGCTTAGGGGGATCTTCGACTCCATATCCAAGATGCGCGTCGGGGACTGTCCCGGTCGCTGACAAGTGAGTGAAGAGGACGGAGCATTTTGCCGGGTTCCCTTTTTGCTCTCTCTCCGCCGTGGGTGGCCTTGTTGGAGCCCATACTACGTACGGATACTCCGTACACCTACGTACGTGCGTGCGTGTGCTGTTATGAGGACGATGAGGTGGACTTTTGGGGGAGAGAGTTGGTTCGACTATCGATTTTTCCCTTGGGGGAAGTATCCGCCGAGATTGGGGATCTTGAACTGGAGACGGAGGGAGACAGACTGTGGGACAGGCAGTGAGAGACTGAGGTGCCTTTATCCTCGCCGCGTTCCAACCTCCTCCCTCCATGACCCTGATCAAGGACTTCCGTTCGTATGTAAATAGCCCGCAGCATGCCAGTCATGCCTTTTCCCACCGCTCATGTCTCATTTGCTGTGGGGAGGATGGGGTTTAGCAGGCTTGCAACCCGGTGAAGCACGGAATATCGATATTCTAGATGCGTTGCAACCTACCGTTGCCTACCCTTTCTCTTCACTTCAATATTGGCCGAGTCGATCCCATCGATTTGCATGGCTCCATCTGAAGGGAAATCTAACTACGTATCATCTACGGCCAGCATCCTGATTTTTCCCCCGTGGGCGATTATACCCTGTTGTCGTATTGAAACTCCGACGCGCGTTTCGAGGGCGCAGAGAGTGGTGGGAGGTTACCCTGCACATGTTGTGATTTCGCCATTTTTTACTACGACTTGTCCATATATGACATTCCTGTGTAGGTACTTGATCATTTGCTATGCTATGGGTTTATGTAGTCATCTACTTCATGTGGTTCCGGGCTCGTTGGGCGTGGCTTTCTGCCTATCCGTACTATCGACGAGAATTATAACTTCCTCCATAGACGGTCGTCGATGCAGTTGGAGTACCTACAGGAACACCATATGCTTCGCGCCCCAACTCTACCGCTTTCAAGCCAAAGGCGTGTATAGACATTACCATTGTTCCCGACCAAGTGTCCACGTTACTTTCGCTTTATAACGGTGTTTTCTCTCAAGACCCCATCCACAACAACCCTCGGCTTTTTGTCATCTCTCTTCGGGCCTATAGTCTTTGACACGACGAGGGCCTCGACTTTGTTCGACATGCTTGGGCTTGACACATTTACCCCATGTGAAAGCTGTGAGGGACATGATGGGTGCTAGAGTTACCCGAGAGGTCGACGGTCAGGAAGTAAGTAGATGGCAGAAGCAAAGCACCCAGGTCTCCGCGCGCCGAGTTCAAAAGACTTCATCAAGCTCCAGTCATCGCCTTCTTCAACGAGATTGAAGCAGTATACGGATTGAAAATAAAAGTTGGATTTTTGTGGTTGTAAAACAGAATGAGGTTGCAGAAAACAACCAGAATTGACACGATCTAAGAGTTGATGCCCATAACCAACCCCAATATTGTACTCGGTCTAGATCTGAACATAATCGGTGACAGGCAACGAAGCTCCTTAAATACCATCCAAGTCCATCACCTAAATACGCGTGATCATCGAGTCGCGGCTGGGCCCGGTTCCAATCCACTTGACCTGTCTGGGTGTCAGTATAGCTCAAGTTCAACGTCTCAATGCCCGTGGAGGCTCCCCGAGTAAGATGATGCCACTTTCACGTACCTTGACTCCGATAAACTTCTCAATGTACTACCACACAGTCAGTAAAAAGACTCGTCCTGAACATGATGCACGACTCACCTCGATGTAATCTCGGGCCTGCTTGGGCAGGTCAAAGTAGGACTTGGCGTTCGTCGTGGGCTTGTTCCAACCGGGCATATCGTGGTAGACAACCTCGGCGCGCTCAAGGGCCTTCAGGTCCGCAGGGAAAGAGCTCAGCTCCTATGCAACGTTAAGACTGCTAATCCGTAACTGGTTGCTGGCATTTCCACTAACCTCGCCGGTTTCGGGGTCCTTGTAGGCAATGGCAATCTTCAGCGTCGGGAAGGTATCCAACACGTCGAGCTGCATGTCAAGTCAGTGATAGTTCATGGTACCAAATCCCAATGCTCCTCACCTTGGTGATGTTCAACGCGGTGTAGTGGTTGATAGCCTGACACATGTCAACGAACTTGTTTCAAGTAGGCGAAGATGAGACTTCCGTACCGTGCTGTACTTGACGACAACAAGGTCTACAATGATCTGTTAACCATCACGTCTTCTAGAGTCTCACATCGCGGACGTACCCAGCCTAATATTGTTAGTCACGGCCTTGGGGGAGTGTTGCAGGGAAATTGAGCTTACCAACCACATCGGCGTCTGCGACCGGTGGTAGTTCCCTAAGAATAGTCAGCCTCGGGTCGGTAACTGATGAGGCTCAGAACCTACCCATTCCCGGCCAATCTCCTGAAGCTTGACGCCAACCCTTCAGAACAGTCAGTCAGTTTTGGGTCTGGATTGATGGGAACTGAGTACGCACTCCTCGGTCAGGTCTTCAGTGGGGAACGCGCCGTATCCGACCCTATGCGTTGAGATCAGCCCGAGTTCATCATTGTCAACTCCGTTATTTGAAGTACCTCGTCGTGTACGCCTAATTCGGTGTCAGCTAGAATAGATGAGGTTTGGAGATGACTCTACCTTGACAACTCCGATGACTTCTTGAATCTTGGTTGGGTTGAGAGCAAGCCCCGAGATGCATCCTCCCAAGCAGGTAGAGCTGCTGGTCACGTAAGGCTGGGAAGAGGTTAGCTTGTGCATTGGTGTATAAGGACAAGTTCGCGTACATAAGTACCCCAATCGAGGTCCAGCATGAGTGCCTGTTCAATCGCGAGGTTGAGCAAGAGAACCTGGCCTGAGACAGTCAAACTGTCCCAGATCACAGGCACGCTCGTCAACCCCAGCTAGTCAGCAGGAGCTCAGTGCAATGGGGAAGGGGTACAAACGTTAGCTCCTTCGATGAGGATCTGGGTGTTATTCTTCTGAGCCGAATCCATAAACGCCACGGCATCGACAGCATACTTCGCAAGCTTGGGACGATACTCCTTAAAGCGGGCGATTTCCTCCTCAACATCATACTTGAGAAGATCGCCATATCGCTTGGCATAACCAGCGGCCAGGCGTCGGAGTTTGGACTCAAACAGCTCCTCATCAAAGACCTCAGACAATCGAATACCGCTTCGCTTCAGTTGAGTTAGTACAGAGCGTTATACGTGTCCGATCGAGATTCGTCTCTTACCGCAGCCTTGGTGCTGTAGGAAGGCCCGATACCCTTGCCCGTAGTTCCAACCTTGCGCTCTGGAGATACGAGTTAATACTCGTACGTGGGTTATTCAAAACATGAAGCCGCTCACCTCCGAGCTCGATCTCTTCAAGCCCATCGACGGCGGCGTGGAGATCGAAGTCGATGTGGACTCGGTCCGAAACAAGGATGCGGTCGTAAACAGCAGGAAGGTCCTCGAGCTCCTTGAGTTCCTTGAAGAAAGAGGGACTGGCAAAGAAGTCAGCGTCATGGGTTTAAAACAACGGAAGATCTCTCTCTCTCAAATCCGCAAGTCCGTCTGTCTTCCTAATTCGCCATGGACGGGTCAACGCCAGACCACGAAGCACGCTGGCTTGTATTCTCCAAGGTTTGTCGGACATTGGCGCGGGACTGTTGGTATTGCGAATCGAGGGCTCACGACGAGTTTCTTGGACCAGAAGATACGTACACGTGGAAGACGACACCGGTGCCGATGAAGTTCATGCTAACCAATAGTTAGTTTCGGAAGAACAAGCAACGAGAATACCTCGACAACGTACCATTTGGGGTTGATGAGACCAGAGGGAAGCAGGTGGAAGCTAATTGGGGTGAGTTTCACTGCCAAGAACAGACAACGAGTGAAGCGAACCTATAAGAGACGCCATTGGCACTATCGGGCTGTGGTCAGCAACACGCCATGGATATTGCATAGACATGACTCCGTTGACTCACACAATGGAGTGACCAGCATTGTGACCGCCCTGTATTTCGTCTCAGCACATATATTCCTCGTCGAAAATCGCATGGGTACGGACAGCGGCACGCGCGCAGAGCTGGGCCTCACTGGAGCGCTTGTTAGTCAGAGCCTCAGGGTCGAGATCGCGTGCTTGAGACGTACGGGGCCAAGATGTCGGTCAATTTTCCTTTCTACTCGGTCATTCGGGTCAGCAAGAGCCAAAGACGGAATTCCCGCAGTCAAAACAAGTCGGGTGCAATAGGAAGACGGACACCTTCATCGCCTAGAAGAGAGCAATCGCATTAGCCCGCATTCACGCATCTCTGCCGGCTGCGCGGTATCGGCGCACGGAGGCGCGGGGCAGAACTGCAGTGCAGAAGCAGCGCAGAAGCAGCGCAACGAACACGTGAGGGTTTGGAAGAGGGAGGCGCACCCCATTGGGAGCCAAGAATGATCTTGATGCTCATGTTGTAGTCGGCTCGAAGCGAGTGGGTGGATTGAGTGCGAGAATCTGCAAGACGCGGTTTCGAAAGAGTTCAAGTTTGGGCTGAAGGATGGAATTGCCAAGTGCCCCTCCACCGAGCCCTCGAAGAGTCACGACCTACGGGACCTACCTTAATTGAGCTCCCGCCAGTAAAAAACCACGCGTTTTCGCCGCCCGTATTGCCGACAACTGGTTTTTCGCTACAGAAAAAATTGCAATAAATCGCCTAGAATCACATTACCATTACACCCTCCAGCCCACATATTATCTCTCCTGTCAACCCCTGTGATCGCGATCCTCTGGAGCCCTTCCGTACAGCTTAGATGTTAGTACGAATAGCGGGGGAGTTGTGGTGATTCTGAATAGGCAGGCGGTGAAGCGGCATACTGGCGGGGGATTTCGGCCAGAGGCAAGCTTCTGAGATGAGGTGCTCAACAAAATGACAGTCTTTGGCAGAAACACACAAGTTTGTCTCTCTTTGCTAAGAGTCAAACTAGCAATGAAATGACTACCTTACACACACAGAAACTCCCTCCCCGGCTCCCTGCAATCTTCTCCAGATCAACATCGGCGAAACGTCGGGAGATGCCTGCTCTTGAAGCTGGACGTGACTGTCCACGATCCGGACATCTGCTTCCAAGCAGATAAGCCAGTCAGGAGCGGACTGAGAGTTGGGCTGGTGACAATGGTGAGTCCCTTTCGATGTGTACGACGCATGTGTTCTCGTTTGCCCTTGTGTGAATCTTTGTGCATGTGAAATAGTTGAGGTGTAATCTACATCATTGTCTGTGGACTCTCGTAATTACTTCCGGAGTACTCCAAAGAGGATAGTCGTTGAGCACTGAAGCACTGAATGTGAAGGAAAGTCACTCTCAACATGGGTCCAGCCTCGTGTCTTCCCAGCCAATTAACTCGCATAATGGTTCCGGCTGGACCTGCATAAACTCTATGCAACTACTTCGTCTCACGATTAGTCAACGCCTAGGCCAATTGGCAAATGAGAACAAGGAAGAAGATGGAAGGACAACGGCGGTCATGAGTCGCAGGCACCATGGCAACCCAGCAATAACGCTGACTCGAAGCGCTGAGTCCGGACCTGCTTCTGTTGCAGCAAGTCGCTGTCCGAGGTGAGATGCCTAAGGCGGTAAGGTGCCAAGACGGGTGAGGTTGCTGGTCCGACATGAAGAGTGGAGACGCTCAAGTCAATGGTGCGTCATTGCCCGAGTTTGGTCACAAGGTCCTCAACTAGAGGCAGGTCCGGAGACGGATACGGATGGCATAAACCCAGGCAGGCAGCTGCGCACGACCGCGACAGCTCAGCTCCGCCTCATGACCGTGTATTAGTGACTTCCAATCTCGTCCAGCCAACTCTCTTGCCACCACTTATCGACTCCGGCCAAGCGCTGTCAGCCCATCCCCAGCCCCCCGGCCCCTCCCACTGCTCAGAGCTTGGCATTACTCCAGGTACCGGGTACTTCGCCTCCGCTTTCCGAGTTGCTTGATAGAGGGAGTTCGTTCGAAACACACGCAATTGCCCCCAGCTCCGTCATTCCCTCGTCAACCTTGTCTCGTCATTCCTCCCTCCTCCATCTTCCTTTAAACCTTCACCATCTGCATCATCACCACCCTTGCGTCGTCCGGCTACGTTTCTCGGATCGCATTGTATCTTTGCGACAACCTACTGCTCTGCATTAACTCCTCAGGCCGAACGTATCCGCGCCGCCTCATCGATTGATCTATCGCTCGTGTTCCGTCGCACCCGTCGCCCACCATGAAGAGCGCCATCCTCACCGCAGCTGCGCTGCTTGGCTCTGCTCAGGCCGGAGTCCACAAGATGAAGCTCCAGAAGGTGCCTCTTGCTGAGCAGTTGGTATGATGATGCTCCTTTTGATGCCGCCGATGTTCCAGGTTGCTGACGATGAAGTGACAGGCCACCACCAATGTCGAGGCGCACATCCAAAGCCTCGGTCAGAAGTACATGGGCTCCGCCCGCCCCAACAACCGCGCCGACTACATCTTCAGCACCGAGGTTGTTCATACCGATGGCTCTCACCCCGTGCCCGTGTCCAACTTCATGAACGCTCAGTGTAAGTCTTGCGACTCGATGTTCAACCGAAGCGCTCTCTGACCCTCGTCTAGACTTCTCCGAGATCACGGTCGGTACCCCTCCCCAGAGCTTCAAGGTCGTTCTCGACACTGGCAGCTCCAACCTCTGGGTTCCTTCCCAGCAGTGTGGCAGCATCGCCTGCTACCTTCACTCTAAGTACGACAGCTCCGCATCGTCCACGTATAAGACCAACGGCAGCGAATTCGAGATCCGCTACGGATCCGGAAGTCTGTCCGGCTTCGTCTCCAACGACGTCGTTACCATCGGCGACTTGGAGATCAAGGGCCAGGACTTTGCCGAGGCTACCGAGGAGCCTGGTTTGGCCTTCGCCTTTGGCCGCTTCGATGGTATCCTTGGTCTTGGTTATGACACCATCTCCGTCAACAAGATCGTCCCACCCTTCTACCAGATGGTCAACCAGAAGCTCCTGGATGAGCCCGTCTTTGCTTTCTACCTCGGTGGCTCCGAGGAGGACGAGAGCGAGGCTGTCTTTGGCGGTATCGACAAGGACCACTACACTGGCCAGATCGAGTACATCCCCCTGCGTCGCAAGGCTTACTGGGAGGTTGACCTGTATGCCATCGCCTTCGGCGACGAGTCCGCCGAGCTGGAGAGCACTGGTGCTATCCTCGATACCGGCACCTCGCTGAACGTCCTTCCCAGCTCCCTGGCTGATATGCTCAACGCCGAGATTGGAGCCAAGAAGGGCTGGAATGGCCAGTACACGGTCGACTGCGCCGCCCGCGACTCCCTCCCTGACATCACCTTCAACCTTGCTGGTTCCAACTACAGCCTCCCCGCCACCGATTACATCCTCGAGGTGTCTGGTAGCTGCATCTCCACCTTCCAGGGCATGGACTTCCCCGAGCCCGTCGGCCCTCTGGTCATCCTCGGCGATGCTTTCCTCCGCCGATACTACTCCGTTTATGACCTTGGCAAGAACGCTGTCGGTCTTGCTCGCTCGAAGTAAAGGGAACAGACTCTGATGGAAAATGGGACTCGTGAGTAGCGCTTATTGATTTATGCCTGGGTGAGGAGATTGGAACGAACCTTTTATGTTGGGCAGAGGCTTGACGGCGGAGGGCTGGCGATTATGCAGATTTTCTCATGTAGAATGTTACCTCGATAATATGATCAATTGTATGCGATGCAATTTTGAGACATGTGAGGTCTGAATCGATGCCATCATTGACGCGGGTGATTCCTTTGCGACGGTGGATCTAGGAGGTCGCCTGGATGTTGCCTGCTGAGATTAGGCAAAGACCCAAACAACAGCAAAGAAGAGATGGAAGAGGAGGATGTTAACATAATTACGCCATGGAAGAAGACCAATTACAATAGAATCATAATATCGCTACTGGTCTTGTATTTATAAGGTTGTGTCATAACTCTACATTTCGGGTGGCACAGACCTGGTCGCTCTCAGTGGTCACAATTTATCCAAATCTTCCCATGATGGTCAAAGAATCTTTTTTCCCCTTCCATTTCAACCTCTTACAAAGGACTCCTCCCGAAATTCAACCCCCCCTCCCCCTTCCAAACCCCCAAAGAAGTGACGGGAGCCTGTCCTCTGCTCTCTCTTCTCCGCGGGTCTTCTCTCCTCCCGTGGCCTCGTAGCTGCGCAGTCTTCGACCTCTTCCGCCATCCACAAGATCAATCCATCATGGACGCCGTCGACGTTTCCGAGCACTACGAGGTCACCACCGCCGCCGACACGCCGTCTCTCCTCTGCATCGTCCTCGACACGAACCCGCGCGCCTGGGCCGCCCTCTCTGAGGCTCTGCCGCTTTCGCGCGCCATTGCGAATATCCTCGTCTTTGTCAACGCACACCTCGCTTTCAGCAACGCGAACCAGGTCGCTCTCATTGCTGCACACCTCGACAAGGCCGTTTGGCTGTATCCGACGCCTCCTCCCTCGAGACCTGCTGCTCCCGCCGCTGCTCCCGATGCTTCGGGCGATATACCCATGCAGGATGCCGCCTCGGCGTCGCAGCCCTTTGCATCGTCGGCCAACAAGTTCCCCCAGTTTGCCCAGATCGAATGCGACGTGCTCGCCTCGGTCCGCAAGCTAATGGACGGCACCGCCGAGGCCGACCTCTCCTCGACGACGACGCAGCTCTCCGGAGCCCTCACCCTGGCCCTCTGCTACATCAACAAGGCTACGCAGGCGCTCTGCTCGCCCACGGCCAACCTCGAAGACTCGCACAAGACCAACGCCGGCTCCGCACCGCCCACGCTCCGCGGCCGCATCCTCGTCGTCTCCGTGTCCGACTCGGAACCCTCCCAGTACATACCCACCATGAACGCCGTCTTCGCCGCCGCCCACCAGCACGTCGCCGTCGACACCCTCTCCCTCTCGGGCGACCCGACCTTCCTCCAGCAGGCCTGCTTCAACACAAACGGCACCTTCCTCGCCGTCGAGCACCCCCACGGCTTCCTCACGTACCTCATGTTCGGCCTCATCGCAGACACCGAGGCCCGCGAATCCCTCGTCGCGCCCACCCACGACACCGTCGACTTTCGCGCCGCGTGCTTCTGCCACGGCCGCGTCGTCGACACGGGCTTCGTCTGCTCCATCTGCCTGAGCATCTTTTGCGAGCTGCCCGAAAACGCAGAGTGCCTCACCTGCGGCACGAAGCTGTCCCTCGGAAACTACGGCGCGAAACCCGCCGTCGTGCCTAGGAGGAAGAAGAAGAAGAGACGCATCGCCAATGGCACGCCGCGCGAGGAAACGGGCAGCGCGACCGGGACGCCTCGTCCTTGAAACCTACATAAGTCAACTACAATGCCTGGTTGGTAATTGCGGAAGAATCCATCTTCCTTTATCCGCCAGGGTCGCGTTTAGCCCCTATTACCTACGCAAGTCTCTCCATAATGGCCTGGCTATTTCGATGAGATGCGAGAGGAACAGAGAACTCGGGTTAGTTCTAGATCCAGCATCATCGGTTGGCCGCTACCCACAAGTAGCATTATTCGGCCAAAAACGCCCGAGATGTGGTACATTTCACTCCTTTGCACCACATGCATACCCCTCGAGCCTCCATATGAGCCTCGCCTGTGGGAGCAAATTGGCCATATTGGCAGTCTAATTGGTTGGGCGATAACTACGCACTGGGCTGGGCTGTTTGCATCACAGCATCTTGGTTAACACCACACCCAAGACTTCGGTCTGATTCCGTCCCAGAAATATGATATTTAATGATACACATACTTGCTTGCCTCGTTCTCAATCTCCTCGTCCATTATCCCGTCGCTACTGAGACGCAGCACCAAAGGCTCACCGTGACAATCGCTGGGCCCCTGAATCCAGGATAACAAATTTTATAGGAATAAACGAGGATGCTGTCAACTAGAGTTATGCTATGATGTAGACGGCCCATTGCAAAACAACCACAAAGCCCTCTCCAACCGCGTATCTGCAACGGCCGCCCCATTCAGGATTCACTTGGTGAGTTGAGACACCGTCGTCCTCTTTCGATACGTCTGTCTGTCTCATCCTGGGACACAGCCCTATTCGAGGCGGACTTTGCGCGCACCCTGGGCAATGTTAGCACCTTCTGAGAGGCGTGACATGGTGCAGCGAGGTTCTCTCTCCGAGCCGCCCATTGATGCAAGGGCAAACGAGTCCGTGTTGTGGGCAAAGTACAAGTAGTACCCGTCGCGACACTTCTTGACTACCATGACCCCGATCGCTCCGGCCGAGTGACAGTTCTTGACACCAGGGTGATTCATGAAGTCCTCCATGATGAAGGATTCCATAATGGTATCCTCGTTGTCGTCTGGGATGTTATATCCACCGGTGCCTCGTCGCGTGCCGTGATAGATCCTCTCAGCACATCGTTGAGAAGCCATCGTTGTTGCCATGTGTTCTCCCGTGCCGCTGGTGACGGCACCAACGCTGATTTGATCTTCGTCGTCCTCATCACACGGCACAATTGCAGTTCCCACGCCCACCAGCGCAGCAGGCCCCAACCGGCCGCGGTGCTTCATCCCGATGCCACCTGAGGATGACCCGGCAGCAATGTGCCCGTCCTCATCTACAGCAATAGCACCAATAGTGTCGGTGATCATATCCTCGTCACCATGTCCTGCCCGGAACGGGCTTGTTCGCGCCCGAGGCTTGGAACCGTTCGCTAATTCCGCGCTCGCTGCCCGCTTAACGCCACGAGAACTTGAGGTACTTCGCTCGCATCTGTCCTTGTCAATATGGGCGTTAGGGCTCGCCGGAGTCTGAGGTGACGTAGAACCGTCCCCATCATGCACATGCTCGTGATACTTTTGATGAGAATCAGTGCTCGGCTTTGTACCACACTTGTGTTTCTCTTCGTCCTTCCTAGGCTCGCGGCCATTGGTTTCGGGTCTCTTGAGCTGCGGCTTGGAACTCAAGGATGACACCTGGCCGGGCTTGAGGTTTTTCTTAAGAACGGTTGAGTAGAGAGGGGATCTTTCCGGAGAAGCACGAACTGACGAGCGGCCGACGGGGGGCGAGGACGATCCCACAGCGCGGAAGTAGCCTGGATTTTGTGACGGCTCCAACGAGCTCGATGGATCTGATCCCGCCGAACTGACGTACGGCGAGTCGGGCTGTCCCTCATTCCATGTGCCAGCCATGATGGCCGCCACATGGTCTCGTGGAAAGGAACGCCGAACTTCTTCGGCGGGTGCAGTCTCGTATTGGCAAGGAACACAGCTCAGTTTGCCTTGACTCGAATCTGATTTCTTCTTGGCATTTTTCTTATTGCTGGCTCTTCTTAAGTCGTCCTGCCAGCGAAAAAAACGATCCCGGGCATTCTTGGAGGTCATGTCTTCGTTAGAGCAGGTCGTCAAGCCGTGCTCTTCAGCAAAGGCCCTGGCGCCTTCTCCGACTAGGGCATTGGGCGGAACTCGTCGTAGACTGAGAGGTTTGTTGCTCGTATCCAGGATAAGCTTCGCGAGAGAGATGGGATTTCGAATATCTGATATGTTGGTTAATACAAGCAATGACAGGTCTTGAAGAGGGGGTTAACGAACTGGGGACAGCTCCACAGGCGCCGCTACGACCAAGGTGATCGACGATAGTGGCATCACATTCGACAGTGCCATCGATGGAGAGGTTCGAACCATATCCGGCGTTGGTAATCTCTTTGTCTTCGAGGATGCGTAGCGAGGCCTCGATGGCCTCGGTGGCAGAAGAACCGGCTTTCAAGAACTTCATTCCCATCTCGGCGGCGCTATCATTGTCAGCCAGGTGCGGAAACGATGGGTTCGGACACGTTACGCAATGCAGGCTTGGAGGTGGACATGCTCATTCTGGTGGCTATGAAATCCAGCTCCAGCGTGAACAAAGATTGCCGGGGTGCACTTGGGTTTCAGGCCTAGACGGAGCATGCGGTCGAGAGTGCCGTCGGCTCCGTACGGGCTGCTTTCCGACATGGAGGAGGCTTCATGATGGCGGCAATGTGTCATACTTGGTATGGAATCATGGGATTTTGTCGAAGGGGGGCGTCAGGAAAGCTGATAGTGAATGTAGCCTGCTTAAGGCAAAGAACAAGCTGGAGAGGGCCTGGGCTGGTAAGGCGAGAGAATCCAGCCCAAGAGATAAAATGCTTCAGGGAAAGGGACAAATTCAAGAGGTAAGTGAAGGATTAATTTTCAATCCTGTGTTGAAGTCCGAGTCCCGAGGAAGAAGGCAGAACCCTAAAGTCGGTCAACGTGAGGTTCCTTCCCAAACTTTCGTCAAGCCAGCGATGGAGCGGAAGGTGGGTTGGCGAGGCCAGAGAGCTGCAGCTTTTGAGGTAGCCCAAAATGACTATGTGGCATGAACTTGATTAAAGCCTAGGTGAATCGGAAATCTCCGAGAATGAAGCCAGTTGGGAGAGTTGGCTCTGATGAGGTCGACATCAATCAAGGTGAATCTGGCCGTTTGTCTGGGGGAACGGAAACTATCCACGTATCATGGCCTGACAGTTTTCCTTAGCCTGATTCTAAATGGGAAGTTCAGTCATTCTGCTTCCTATAAAGGCAAGAACCGGCAGGTAAACCGCACAAAAAAGGCACTCTGCTTGCTGAGTTTCTTATAAGTAGTTCTGAAACAGGTAACTTATGACGTCCCAAACTGAAGGCTTTGGCCCCGTTAATTGCAACAAAAGGGGCCGTTCTCGGCCAGTCAGGGAGCTGTACCTTGGCGGGGCCGGCGCCACCGAACAAGCCACACAGCCCAGTCGCACTGTCCAATGCTCTGCTGGGAGCTTCGCTGCTAAGGCACAACGTAATCCCACCCAACGTCCATCGTCCACCGCCGCGACGCCGCCGCCTTTCGCATCCTCTACGCGCGGCTCCGTCTCGAGTCTTTCCCTTCGCCTGTACCTGCCTCGTCGCGTGCCGTACGCCGCCCTCCTCTCATCATGGCTAACCAAACTCCCGCCGTTGTCATGGACAAGTAAGCCTCCCAATCCCAACCCCCGCACTGGCACGACAGCTAACCTCTGCTCAACAGCGGTACTGGTTTCTCCAAGCTAGGTCCGTCGCAGCTCCCAAGACTCTCGAATCCGATCCATCCGACGACCTAGAACGACTCGTTGACTCCTAGGAACAGGTTTCGCCGGTAACGATTCGCCCTCGTTCGTCTTTCCCACTGCGATCGCGACCAAGGGGCCAGCTAGTGGTGCTGCAGGCGCAGGCTCTGGAAGGCCTGCTGTGGCCAACAAACCTTCCTTCCTCACCGGAGGTGCTGGTCCCAGCGGCCACTTGAGCTCAAAGCGTGGAACCGAAGATCTCGACTTTTTCATTGGTGACGAGGCCATCGCTGCCTCGGGCGGTCCTGGTAGGTCGAAGCTCCCCTGGATGGCAGGAAGATGCTGACTTTTCAGGATATGGACTTCATTATCCCATCAGACACGGTCAAATTGAGAATTGGGTACGCTATCTTCTGGCTAAGACTCGATTCGAGACCTAACCGTATCTAGGATCACATGGAACGATTCTGGTCCAATTCCATCTTCAAGTATCTACGAGTCGAGCCTGAGGACCATTACTTCCTCCTTACTGAGCCTGTGAGCACAACCCGTGATGCGCCAAAATCGCGAAATGGTCATTAATGCCAGTAGCCCCTGAACCCCCCCGAGAACCGCGAAAACACGGCCGAGATCTTCTTTGAATCATTCAACTGCGCTGGCATGTACATTGCCGTCCAGGCTGTCCTGGCCCTCGCTGCCTCCTGGACCTCGTCCAAAGTCCAGGACCGTTCCTTGACCGGAACTGTCATTGACTCTGGTGACGGTGTTACTCACGTTATCCCTGTTGCTGAGGGTTACGTCATCGGATCCTCCATCAAGTCAATTCCCATCGCCGGTCGAGACATCACCTACTTCGTTCAATCCCTCCTCCGAGACCGAGGAGAGCCCGACTCATCGCTCAAGACCGCCCAGGAGATCAAGGAGGAGTACTGTTATGTGTGCCCCGATATCGTCAAGGAGTTTGGCAAGTATGACCGCGACCGAAGCCGATTCGCCAAGCATGTTGTGTCGTACCCCAACGGCCGTCAAGTCGCCGTCGATGTCGGATACGAGCGATTCCTCGCGCCCGAAATCTTCTTCAACCCCGAAATCTACAGCTCCGACTTCCTCACCCCTCTCCCCGTGGTCGTCGACGGTGTCATCCAGCAGTCGCCCATCGATGTGCGACGAGGGCTCTACAAGAACATTGTGCTGTCTGGCGGAAGCACTCTTTACAAGGACTTTGGGCGACGATTACAGAGAGACATCAAGCAGCTCGTCGACGCCAGAATTCGTGCCAGCGAGGTCCGCAGCGGTGGAGCTCGAAGCGGTGGCCTCGAAGTGCAGGTCATCACCCACAAGAGGCAGCGACACGGCCCCTGGTTTGGTGGCAGTCTGCTCGGTCAGACCCCCGAGTTCCGATCGTACTGCCACACCAAGGCGGAGGTAGGATGGGCCCGTATGCTTCCGGCAGCGTTGTTCAAATGGCTAACGATTGCATCCAGTACCAAGAATACGGCCCCAGCATTGTGCGGAGATTTGCTCTCCTTGGTGGACCCGGTGGTGCCTAAAGTATTCGTAGTTGCCTGGCTTAGGATGCTGGACCGCACCAAGAATCTATTTGAACTACCGAAATCGAGCCTGAAAATATTAGAATTGTTTCTCAAAAACCCCCCCTTCCATCATATTTTGGTTAGCGTTTTGATGTCTCCGGTTTGAAAGCAAAAGCCGTCTTGCCTTTGCGCTGGTGGTGGCGGTTGAGGAATCTCCAACAATATAGTCGGTCCAGGGATTCGAGAGTTGAATCTTTGATGGGAGAATTAGCAAAGGAGGAGGAGTTTCCATTGGTACCTAGGTACCATTTCAGAGAAATCAATTATAAACACTAAACTTCAACCAAGCGCTTTCATCCCCGCACGTCCTTTTTCATCCGTGAGTATTTGACCTAAGGGAGTCGTACGATCGGGCCGTATCATTAGTACGGATAGGTAAGTTAGTTAACTGGTCATATATAGATCTACCCCGCATCGATTAACTCTATCAGACCGGAGTCTCCGGATGGGTTGCTGCAACATGCCACTTTGAATTTGGCTTTCAGGATTCCTGTGGGCTGAAGGTAGCTTGATTAGGTTCACGAGGCAATAAAGATTTCTGGAATCAGTCACCATGCATTTCACTTGGGTGGCACAAGAAGTTGTCTTCAGCGGAACAAGTTCCGTTTGAATTTGATACTGTGGTACTCATACTAGCTAGGTCAACCGCCTAAACACTCAAAAGGTAACCAGAAATTGGCAAACTTGGCTACATCAACACCGCTGCAAATATCCCAAACAACAACCGCCCGAACTCCTCTTGACTATTTTGGGGGGCTCGCTGCGCGACCGACCACCCCGCTGTGAATTTACACAGGCGTCAAAGCGAGGCGCTTATCGGCTGGTGTCGACGACGTAGCGACCGGCAATCTGGCCAGCGGACATGAGGTCGTAGACGGACTGGAGCTCGGAGAGACCGACAGTCTTGATGGGGACGGTGATGAGACCGCGGCGGAAGAACTCAATGGCCTCAGCAGAGTCGGCACGGTTGCCGACGTAAGAGCCCTTGATGTTGATCATGCGGATGACAGTGTCGAAGACGGGGGCGGAAAGGTTGGCGTTGGCGGGGAGACCAATGCAGATGACGGTACCGCGGCTGCGGACGTACTGGGTAGCCTGCTGGAAGGGCTTCTCGTTGACAGCGACGAGGATGACAGCGGAAGGTCCGAGACCGTCGGGGGTGGCGGCCTTGACATCGGCGACGAGGTTGGAGGACTTGGTGAAGTCGACGAAGGTGGTAGCTCCGAGCTTCAGGGTGAGGTCGCGCTTGGCATCACCACCGTCGATGGCAATGGGGTGGAGACCCATGGCCTTGGCGTACTGGATGGCAATGGAACCGAGACCACCACCGGCACCGACGATGGCGACGTGCTGGCCGGGGCGAGCACCAGACTCCTTGAGACCCTTGTAGACGGTGATACCGGCGCAAAGGACGGGGGAGATGGTCTCGAGGTCGCACTCCTTGGGGATGCGAGCGACGTGGGCAGCCTTGGCAATGGCGTACTGCTGGAAGGAGCCGTCGACGGTGTAACCGGAGAGGAGAGCCTTGGCGCAAAGGGGCTCGTCAGAGGTCTGGCAGAAAGAGCAGCTCAGGCAAGAACCGTTGAGCCACTTGATGCCGACGTGGTCGCCGAGCTCAACATCCTCGACGAGCTCACCGCGGGCGACAACGACACCGGCACCCTCGTGGCCACCGACAAGGGGAAGCTTGGTGGCAAGGGGCCAGTCGCCCATGACGGCGTGGAGATCGGTGTGGCAGACACCGGAGTACTTGACGTTGACGAGAATCTCATCGGGACCGGGCTTGCCGACGGGAATCTGCTTGTAGACAACGGCTGTAGAGATATCGAAGTCAGTATTAAGATTCGAGGTAGGTTTATGGTGCGAACGGTGGGGATTGTGGGGAGGAGTGGTGCAACTCGGCCGCAGTGGTAAGTTGCGGGAGCCATGAAATGGGAATTATCTGGGGTAGAAGCATGGGGATGGAGTGCAGAGCGGCCAATTGGCCAAGATGCAAATGGGAAGAGGAATTGGAATTGCTGAAGAGGAGGAGGGAGGACGTACGACCACCGGTCTTCTCGACGACCTGAGCCCACTGGACGGAAGGGATCTGAGGAGCGGCCATTTTGGTAGTTGGTTTTTGAGGGTATCAAAAAGTAGTCGTAAAGACGAGTGGTTGTTGTAGAGAGTTGGAGTTGAGAGTTGCTTGAGTGTTGATGAGGCTGATGAGACTGGAAGGAAAAGATGAATTGAGGACGGCGGAAGACGACCTTATATAGATATTTGAAGGGTCGATCTCGAGAGGAGCTGGTCGAAGAGTCCGGGACTCGGATGCACCACAGCAATGCGAAGACGGTAGGTCAACCGTATGATGGGTCAAGCGACAGGGATAGTTTCTGAATGCAAGCGTCGACGAAGGCCGCGCGGGGGCCGGGGCCAAGGGAGGGAAGGGGGTGCCACTTCGGCTGCACGGGGGTCCGCATTGTGTGTGTGTGGGAGAAGGCTGTTTCTGTGCCATGAGCGAGGAGAGAAAGAGTGAGGAGAGAGAGTCAAGAGAGGGTGTGGTGTGGGCGTAGCTCGAGGTGGTGGAGGGTGGAGGTGGTGTTCTGAGAGTGCCTCCTCATGGGAGTCAGGGAAGGTGGAGCCTCCAACGCCGGTACCCCTCTTGCCTCTTGCTTCTCCTGCGCTCATGCGCTCCTGCCCTCGACACTGAGTCGAGCAACACCTGCAGCTTCTCAACACTCAGCACCCAGAAGCCCAAAATACCCCTCGTCGGGCAATCTCAGCCCCCTGGTTAACCCCCCCGCCTCCAACCTGCAGCGCACTACACGCGCTACGCACTACTGTACTCCGTACAGGTAGGCGACTACCACCTACCACCTCCTCCAGCGCCACTAACACAATGCTACCCCCGCTCGCCTTCCCCTCACCAGCAAAAATTGCCTACTTCGCACACTCCTTCACCAAAACTTCTCCTCCTCTTCCTCCTCATCAGCGGAGCGGCTGCGGCTTGAGGGGAAACAGCCAAGACTCCATGGCGCTACTTGGAAACGGCACAAGTACATGGGTCATCCAGTCTAGCGCGAATTTGTGGCAGTCCTGTACCTCTGCGAGAAAAGGTACCTGCATCCGCAACTCCATCCACGGCGACGACGCCATTGTTGACACGCAAGTCAAATGAGACCTCGCTGAAGGTCATCAGGGGGCCGTGATAATTCGAATCTTGTCATTGTCTCCCTGTCGCTAAAGATAGCAGGCCCTGAACCGTTCGGTCCTCGAGCCCGGAGCTGGAACCGAAGATTGGATTACCGGAGGTCGAAGACCGGGCTCTGAGGTGACCTGCTCGCCTGCTCACCTCGCCTCATCCACGGCATCACCGGACCACCTGCCGGGACCAAAAAGTCTCAGGACAACCCATGAGATAATTATCTCGCTCCGAGCACCGGTATGCCGCTCACCGACCACGTCGAAATAGGAACCACGGTTGCAATCCAGCTCCTCCCAATCTCGATTACCCGGGGATATGGGATGCTCGCCAAGACAGGCCCAAGACAGAAGGCACCAGACAATTGAACTGTCGAACCGCTCGACATCAGGAGAGCACCACCTCGGCCGACAATACGTACATGCAAATGCAAGGCTTGATATTCAAGATGGAGAGGCCAGGAAGCTAGTCACCCCTATTTTCCGCACGCCACCTTCACCACTCGCCTTGCTACGTTTTACGGCCGCCAATCGAAAGCCCTACCGCATTCAAAGCTGCTGCAGGATTCGCGGTGCATCAATGAGAGCTGCCCGAATTGGAGAAGCTGCCTCATCTTCAGGGAGCTTGTTCCAGCACGCCGGAGCACCTACACGCCATGCCTTCCTTGGCCGACGAGCAGCCCACGAAAGGTCCACGAGGCTTGGCCCAGTGGCTTGCTTCTGATATCGGCTCCGTACCTACGTAATGGCCCGTCTCCGCAGGCGGCGCAATGGCATTCAGTAGCACAGGTCGTGGTCCCTTCAGAAGCAGAGAACTGCCGGTGCTGGGATGCAGGCCAAGAATCATGATGCCAGCTTTTAGAGGGACATGCCATTGCCATGCCATGGTCGTTTCTTGGATAGGGGCAGCGAAGGCACTGATGTTGATGCCGTCTGGTGTTAGTGGGATGCAGCTTTTTTTTTGGGCTCGCTCAGGCCCTCGTCCCTCGCGTTATTCACCGCCGAGCTCGGCTGGAAAGGCCCCGTGGCAACTCGACCTTGCCACCCTTGTGTTGTTTCACATCACCATTCGTCCTCCTTTTCTCTTTTCAGTCGCGACAACAACTCAATTCGGCGCCGATACTCATCAAGGGAACCATGATCAAGCAGAAAAAAAACAGCCTCCCCACCTCACATACCAGCGTGTTTCCAAACATGCCTACTTCGCCCTGCGTACACATCCGCATCGAGGCATGTCGACGCTACCAACGCACGGGCAAGGAATCAGATCCGTAAATCCATCTCCGCACCCACAAGCAATATCCACAATCCGCATCCGCATCTCCATTCACGAAGCCTCGTTTTTTGCTGGCGTCGAGTCGAGTCGAGCTTGGATGCCTGCCTCCTGCCACTGTCGACGACCCCTCAATCGAATTTGGCGTCGTCGCGTCAGCACCGTCTTCGTGTCGGCGCCGTCTTCGCTCTCTGGGCTTCGTCTCCCTTTTCGTTTCACCCCTCTCCGTTGCACCGCAACATCAAGCAACTACGACTCCGTACCGCTGCAGTCGGATGCCGCTGTGCCACAACGGGCATCGATACGTGGAGAGCGACTCGAACATGATCCAACCTCCCTTTCGCCGACAGGGGCGCTAGTCGCATCTCGTCGAGCCTCTCGCTCGAAGGGAGCTTCTGGATGCGCCGCCGTCGTTCTCCCAACACCACCAGAGCCAGGCCCCAGGTCCAAGAAAGGGCCTTCAGTGGAAGGTTGACTGGAAGAGTGGACCTTGGGCGAAGACGCGAGCCCGAAAGGACATGGCCAGGCGTCACTTTGGGGGCACATCTCGCTGATTTCCCCGCACTGAGATGGTGGTCAGGGGGGCGGGGATACCACGAGCCATGGCCAACCGTCATGATGGCCTGGACGAACGAGATGGGCGCCGGACTACGACTACCACGGGCTTTGACCACATCCCGCCCCCCAGTCTCTCGGCCGTTGCGACTGTTTGGCCTCGATGCGACTCCGTGTCTGCCTTTGCCAACCACGCGATTCACGGACTTGCTCGGAGCCGTGAGACGACAAACAACACTCACCCCAACTGAACTTTGATCCAAGAGCACGCCGTCTCGACTCGCGGGGACTCCTCAAAACTGGGGTTCCGGGGTCATCCCAGCCGGTTGGACGGAGGCCGCCTCGAAGGACGAATGCGGGGAAGGCCGGTCAGTTGAGTCAAGAGAAGACACGAATGGGGGCTTGACTCGAGAGGGTGCTTTTGCCACGTTTCTCGGTGAAAAAGAAGAAAAAGAAAAAGATTGTCGGTGACACTGGTCTCTGTCCCGTGTGGTCGCCTTGGAAGCCTCAATAAGGTACGGACGGAGTAGCCGTGGAAGGAAAACCTTGCCCTGCTTCCTCGCGGCGGCAACTGGCTTCCAGGGCCTTCCAGGCCTGTTTTGGGTGGCCTCAGCAGGTGGCTCAGGAGGTGGTGGTGCTGGTTCTGGCGGTGCTGGTGGGGGTGGCGGGTCAGGCCGATGGTGAGACGGTGTTTGTTGGGGTTAGCTCCGGTTCAGTTCAAGATCGACTTCAGATCTACCAACTTGTGCCCAGTACGCCTACACCTCCCGCACAGGCAGCAAACGGACGGCGGGCAGGGAACAAGGCAAGGTACCTCTGATCCGCAATGTACTTTGAAAGGGCCCGTTGCTCATCTCCATCGTGGAGACCCCAGATGGGACATGGGGGATGGGGAAAAGGCGCATCTCAAAATCTTCGCCCCGTGGTCAGATGACGACCCAAGATTTCTCCAAGGGCCTGGGACAGCGAAATACCATTGGATGGGGCAAACCGAGGGAGAGAGAAAGACTTGTCGACCCCTTGTTCCCATCTGTCAGCTCTCTCGGGTGGCCGGGAAGGCGTCGTTTCTGAAGAGGACATGTCAGCTCCATGCACCCCCAGGACCCCCAAAGCAAACCCCAACTCTCAACAAAGGAAGCCCAAGACGATGAGGGACAAATGTTCCTTGATTGGGCACGACTTAGACTGGTGTGCGTCCCCGGAGAAAAGCTCAGACGCGTGCGTCCTGTCCTTGCACGGTTCCGCTCCCCCCCTGGTCGTTTCAAGGGTCTCTCTCTGATGCCAGATACACCACCTCGTGGTCTGTCGACTTTGCACCTCCCGTCTTCTCGAATTCCCGTCCCCTGGATAACGCATTGATTGGATGCGCATCCCTACGGACAACGTTCGACTTGGGCTTATCCAGATTGTTGAGGATCCACCGGGCAGTCGCCAACAGGCTATCTTGAGACAAGCAAGTCTTTCTCCGGTCGAAATGCCTCGAGTCCCTTCAGCCCGATGCGTGCATCCCCGGACTGGAGGGAGCAGCCCTTGTCTCCCCATGTTGGGCATCGTGGGGCATCATTCCAGGCAAGAATGTGTGTAGCGAGCGGTTCGTTTCCCCTCACGACTAGGTGGAAGGGCTTGCAATCTGCAAGCTGGAGGGGCCGGCGAGGGTGGAAACTTGGACAGGACGACGGGCTCGGTGAGCTAGGGTTACCTAGGGCTCTCTCTCACGAGTTGAAGTTCTGGGAAAGGACCAAGGGATGATGGGACACTGGGACTCGCATCTCGTCTCCCCAGAGCATCCCATGTCGCATCTCAGTCGAGGTTGATTTCCAGGGCGGGGAAGGGTCTGTGTGGCCCAGGTCACCCCGCGGAGAGACTTGGACCCAGGCCGCGCTTAGCACCGCCATGGAAGCCATCCTTGGCTCTCTGCGGGCTTTGTCCCCTGGTAGCGCCCTCGGAGGAGCGTCTATACGGACGACGGAGGGCATTGCTTAGGCTGTCCCACTGCGGCTCCGCAGTTTGACTTGCATGAGCCGCAATTCTCTTCCCCGCATTCGAGGTCGAAACAGTACCCCTCCCCGGGAAGACGAGAGTCTCAAGCACCGACGACGACGACGGTTCGAAGCACGCCCCCGGCAGGAAGAGAAGGAAGTCGAGCATCGTTGTCCATTCCCTCCTCCCGGCGCCGTCCGTGGTACGGGGCCCCGGACTGGGGTCGTCTCTTTGTCTGGCCTCGACTTTCTCTGTAAAAGTCTGGAGTCTCTCTTTCTCCGGGGTAGCCGGACATGGGGATGCACAACGTTCCATCATTCTAACTTGACCATTGTCGACTACGGCGTCAAAAATGGCACGTTTTCCGCCCGTCCCCAGGCTGAATCCGGAGCCGTCACGACTTTTTTTACCCCAGGTAGGCATGTGCACCAAAGGCATGCCATGCCATGCCGTGTGGTAATTAGCTCTCTCGACTAAAGGAGCTCCTAGCCAACCGCCTTCGCCTGAGACAGGCTGCGGCGATGGCACCCATTGCAACACGCGACGTGCACACCAAGAAGGGAGGGGTGGACACGCTCCGGGAACGAGGAAGTGAAACTCGCGCTCAAGGAAGACGGCGAACCTTGCACATGACGACGATGGCTTCCTCTTCGCCTTCCGGTCGGCGGCAACAGCGGCGGGCGGGCAGGGACAGCGCAGCGGAATGCCCAAATGTGTCCGTCTCAGCTCATCTGTGGGGATATCACGACCCTTCGCATCACGCCCCGGACAGCGCAGTCCAGCTGGCGATCCTGATCCCGGCAAAACGCGGGGTTGAAGTCTTTGCTTTCGAGATTGACGAGCCCGGCCGTGGTCTGTGTCTGGTTTTTCCCTCCTGCATACCAAGCAGCGGCTACCGTTGGGAAATTTCTTCTTCGCCGCCGCCGCCTCCTCTACTTCGTGTCGCCGTCTGTTTCGCCTGCGCGTCGACCAACGCTCTTTTCAGCTTGATGAGTGGCGGTGACAGCAGCGGCAAACAGTAGCGACAACGGCAGCAGCGGCAGCAGCGAGCGGCAGCGTCATCGGAACATGGTACGTGTCTCACTTCGGTCACCTCTCTCTCTGCTTCGCTCCTCGGCAACGGCGCGCCGGACGAATGCACACTGACAAGAATTTCCAGGATGTCCTTGTCTTGCCCGGTCGTCGAAATCCAGAGCGATAAGACAATGTGCGGCGATGTGGGAGCATATGACGACAGATAAGTCAAGGCCCCGCCTAATTCCTGGGGGAGCAGCTCGCTAGCTGTGTTGTCTCTGGCGAAAATCACGAGATTTTGGGAGAAAGAAGAGTTCCGTCGCTTCGAGGTTGCGGGAATTGGTTTGTATTACGAAAATTTGAGCATGCCAGCGCTTTCCCTTGGCTCAAAACACAGAATAACTTGTCCGTCTAAAAATTTGGATCAAAAGCTGACCCGTGGCCGCCAGCCAGCACAGGTTTCCCTTCCTCCACGCAGCCCGGATCTCGAAGCGCCTCGACTCGTACAAGCCACACGCGACGAAGGCTCTCCTCAAACAGCAGCGGGGGCGGGGGCGACCTCGACGGTCTGCTCGACGCCGTCAGCCGTGGCTGAGTTGACTTTCTTGCCGGTCTTGACTATCTTCTCGAGGACAGTCTCGTAGGGAAGAGCGGTGACGACCTTGGCGGTCTGGTTCTCGAGAGAGACGTCGTAGGTCTCGACGCCTGCGGGGTTTGAAGAGTCGACGGGTTAGCGAGACGGCTCCGGGCCAAGAGGGAGCGATGAGACATCAGCCACCGACTGCCTGCCACGAGTGCGGGGCAGGCTGGATGACCGAATGGCTTGCTCTGTCTCGAGGCAAGCAGTCACCGCCATGAGAAAGCAAGACGTACCTTCGAGCTTCTTGAGGACTCGGTCGACGGCACCGGAGCAGCCGCCGCAGGACATGGTGATGTTGAACTCGTAGGTGTGCGACATGTTGGCGGTTGAGCTGGTGTGGAATGGCGGGGTAAGCACGGAGCAAGGTTAAGTGGCAGTTAGTTGTTGCAAGTCGGTGAGAGGATTGATTGATGAAGAGTTCGTCGGACTGGTATATATATAGGCGCAGAGGTGGCAGTGATTCGGCTCGGCGAGAAAGGGGGCAAAGGTGTCCTCTTTATTTTTTTGCTGACGTTGATTGTTGCAAGTTGGATGAATTAATAATGGCTGATGGAGTGGCTGGCTGGCGATAATTGCGCAATGGGGTCCCGCGCGGGAACGGAATAGACCCGGCCGGAAAAAATAAGATGAAAGAAGCAAAAAAAACTCGAGGCCTTGTGAAACTTGCTCACATGTCTGGGCTCTGAAACAGTGTTGAAGCTGGGGGACGATGGGGGGGGGTTTTGGTGTTTTGGATGAGTGATGTCTTGTAAAATGCGACAACTTGCACCTGATGAATTGATGCGATTCGTCAATACTACTCAGGTAGGAGATATGATGAAGCTCGAGATGGTGAACTACACTGAGTTTCATTGGTGTCGACATATGCGGTCGGTTTCTGAGTCCATCCATCCACTCAGCCCTGCCTGCCTGCATGCATCTGACCTCAGCCGCGATATCTCACAGGTTTAATTTAGGAACGATGCAGATCTGTGCCCTGAGCATCAGAAAAACTTGCTCACTTTTCTTGGTCAGACAAGCGCCGTGTCAGGTGGGCGTTTCTTCGGGTGCGTGCATGGGATTTTGGTTCCGCCAACGAGATGTCCGTTCGTGTCTATTCGTAGGTGGGAGCAATTGGAAATGGCACTACCCTATACCTGATGCGTAGGTGAAGATGCCTTTTGTTGTTTTCCCAGCTGCACCTTTTTCGTCGTTGCTTATACTTTTATTCCGTCGTGTGTGATTCGAGGTGTTAATATGTTAAATTTTCCAGCGATTAGTCCTTTTGGTTGATGTTGTGATGGACATTTTAGCTGTCGTTGCGCCATTACTTGGGCATCACACGTCATTTGAAGATGAGTGAGTACGGAGTACTATAAAGTAAATGGTGAGGCGCTCAACTTACACTCGAAACGACACCAATTCAAACCTGTCAATTCACATTAAATAGTACTAGACAATTGATCACGGCCAATAATCCAATTAATTATTACCCTGATCCTTCACTTTATAGCAACACATGTCCGGATACACTCAATGCCTCCCTCACTTGCGTCCCATCCCTGATAAACCCAACATCACACCCCTATTCACCCTAAACCCTTCCCAATCTCAGATAACCAACCGAGACGCAAAGTCCAACTCTCTTTCTTCTAGGACCGACAGTCCCGAACCGGAATTTGTGCAACTGCGGTTCGCCGTGGAGTGGGGGGGATCGTCTACCAGCCCTTGCATTCTCAACAAGCGATCGGACGTCGGTGTGCTCATGATCTGATGGCCAGGGGAGGACGACTGAGAGAATTCCGCCGACGAGCGCCGAAGAGGGGTTGTTTGTTTGTTTGTTTGTGAAGGACGGGTATCGTGGTGTGACACGGTGAGAAAAGTGATGACGGGATTCCGTTGCCGTCGGTGGACAGACGCGCACGCATCGGCATGGGAGGGGCGGAGGTAGGGCCGACTTTGCATCTCCCCGTCGGTTGAGATGAAGCGTCGTATTGCCGAGTCTTGTCATGGTAGGGATGAGCGCGGGCAAGGGGTTGAAGATGAGGCTGAGGCGAGGCTGAAGTTAGAACTCTCAACTTCACCACCCGCCGCTAACTACCTTACTTATCAAGGATACATGGTCGCCATCCTCGCCCTAACATGCATCGAAGGCATCACCACCTCCCCCCTAATCAAATACCCAAACCTAGCGGAGTTTGGTGGGGAGGCGCCTGAATTGAGGGAAGAGGGGGTTGTAGGTGTTGCTGAGGCCATGGCGATAGTGGTGATGTTGATCGTGGTGGTGGTGAGTTGAAGAAGCAGTACTGGATAAGGCTGACGGAACTATTAAAGGTTCTTGTCGAACTATGCGTAACTCCGTCACATTCCAGCCACGATGCCATCATGGTTGGAAAAGCAACATGGTGTTTGATACCTGCTATCTCCCCCCCGAACAGACACGAGATACCATCCCAGTACCACCATCTCAGATCCCTAAAACCTCGCCTGAACCTTCTTCATCGTATCCTGCAACGCCCACTCGCTCTTCCCCCTCCGACTCCTCACCCCCTCGGCCTGCTCCCTCGTGAACCCCCTCGCCTCCACCGCCGGATTATACCCCAACCCGTTCCTCCTCCCGACCGTCTCCGAATCCACCGCGGGCGCCTCCCGACCATCCGCCCGACGATACACCGTCACCACCACGGCTCCCCCCAACCCCAAGTTGTGCTGCAGACAGTGCCGCGTCTTCGGGACCGCCCGGTTGTTCGCCCACCCGCGCAGGTGCCACACCAGCTCGGCGCACTGCGCGATGCCCGTGGCGCCCAGCGGGTGGCCCTTTGAGATGAGACCGCCGGAGGGGTTGACGAGGTACTTCCCCCCGTAGGTGATGTCTCCCCCGCGCACCAGCTCGTGAGCCTTCCCCTTTTCGCAGAGCCCCAGCGCGTCCAGCACGACCATCTCGTTCGCGCTGAAGCAGTCGTGCAGCTCCACCACCTGCGCGTCCTCGGCCCGGATGCCCGCTTCCTCCGCGGCGACCCTCACGGCCCGCTGCGTCATCTCGTAGCCCATGAGGTCGATTGCGCTTCGGGAGAACAGGCTCGGCGCGTCCGTGGCCAGACACTGGCCCGCTACGAGGACGGCCTGCTCGCCGAGGTGCGGGCGCGCGTCGAGAAAGGCCTGCGAGACGAGGATGGCCGCGGCGCCGCCGTCCGACGTCGGGCAGCACTGGAGTTTGGTGAGGGGCTCGTGGATCATGGGCGCGTCGAGGATTTCTTGCTGCGTGTAGACTTGCTGGAACTGGGAGTACGGGTTGTTGGGCGAGTGTGCGTGGTTGACGCGGGCGATTTCGGCAAAGTCTTGAGCCGTGGCGCCGTACCTGTTTTGTGTGAGTAATGGCTCTGTGAGATGGGTGTTTTGGCGGCGATACTTCTCCATGTATTCCCGACCGGCATTGCCAAACATCTGCGCCGCCCCGGGAGCGTTGGTAACCCCCCTCGTCTCCTTCATCATCAACCCCGTGGTCCCCGTGGGATTCTCCCGATCATTGAAGAAAGTCTGCAAGCTCCCCGGCATCATCTTCTCAAAGCCCACCACCATGACGCAGTCCGCGGCTCCCCCCGCGATGAAGGTCCTCGCCATGGCCAGCCCCGTGCTTCCCGTCGAGCAGTTGTTGTTGACGTTGTAAATGGGGATCTGGGTCATGCCGAACTGGTAAAAGACGCGCTGGCCGCAGGTGCTGTCGCCGTAGCAGTAGCAGGCCACGCCCTGGTCGACGTCGTCGTAGTTGATTTGCGCGTCGAGGAGCGCCTTGACGCCCGCTTCGAAGCCGAGTTCCGTGTAGTCGACTTTGCCGCGGGGTTTGATGAACTTGGTCATGCCCACGCCGAGGACGTAGACGGGGGCTTTTGTTTTGGTCATTGTGGTGGTGGTGGTCTTGATAGTAGTAGTAATGATGGTGATGAGGCGATGGTGTTGTCGATATAATGTGTGATGTCAGCAGCACTTGCTTCTCCAAAGTCGTACCGTGAAAGAAAAGAATACAAGTCAACCATCTGCAAGTCGAGGAGACACCCTCCATATATCATCCTCCGCACCCCCCAAAAAATTGCCCCGGCTGCGGCTGGAACGTTTCGTTGGGTCAGGATGATCTTCTCCAGGCCCTTCTCCTCGGTGTCGCCTGCGCACCCCCAGGTTTCCTGACTTGCAGTGCGGGGGAAATCATGCCAAAAAAGTACCGAGGCCCTCGTTGGGGGTGTTTGGGATGCTTTTGGAGGTGTCATGAGAAGAAAAGACCCGTGGTTGCATATTGCCGAGGCAGATTACTGCATGCGGAAGTTGGATGGTGATGGATTTGGGTTGATGTGGTGTGTGCGAAGTTGGGACCCGTCACCTCGGAATATTCTTTGGTCCGGAGGAGAAGGAGAGTCCGACGTGAACATCTTCCGAACGCCTTCTCATCTACTCCATCCTTCGTAAGCCATTCTCGTACTTCTAATCAAAAACGCCTCAAACCCAAAAGTGCGTATCGGCTTACTTGTGCAAAGCCAACAGTCCGACGTTTCGAAAAACGCCGACCGGCCGAGTGGCCCGGGTCCGTCGACGTATCGGCCGAGTGACGACAAATCTGACTGAACCGCCTCCTCTCCCACCATGGCGAGAATACCTATAAAGAGGACATCAATTCCTCTGCTAAACAGACTCATAATCATCTGAAATCATTCATCATCCTCTACTCAACAGCAGAGTTCCCCGTCTTGACCACCTCTAAACCAAACCTCCACTTCTCAACCTCCACAATAACAACATCACCACTTACACCACCTCAACCTCACCAACCTCAAACATGCAAATCCTCCTCCTCGGCGCTACTGGCCGCAACGGCAACCTCATTGCCCAATCCGCCCTCTCCCGCTCGCACACCGTCGTCGCCCTCGTCCGCGACCCCTCCACCGCCTCAACCACCCTCCCACCACACCCCAACCTCACCCTCGTCCGCGGCTCGCCCACCTCCCAATCCGACCTCTCTACCGCCCTCCACACATTCCCCCCATCCTCCCTGCCAACCGCAGTAATCATTGCCCTTGGCCACCGCCGCCTCGGCGCCTCCCCCTTCGCCGCCCGCGCCCCCGACTCGCCCCCGGACCTCCTGGCATCCAGCATCACTGCCCTCATCGCCGCTATCCAGACTCTCCCCTCCCCGCCTAAAATCATCATCAACTCCTCTCTCGGCGTCGGCTCCTCGTGGTCCAGCATGTCGCTCCCCTTGCGCTTCGTCTTCAGCCACGCCTCCGCCATGAAGCTCGCCCTCGAGGACCACGCCCGCGTCGACGCCCTGGTGCGCGAGAGCGGTTTGCCGTTTGTCCTGGCCCGCGCTGCCGCTCTCAAGGAGGGCGCTGCCGCTGAGGTGCGAGAATGGGACGACGACGGCAAGGGAGCTCCGTGGATTCCCTCCATTACGAGGGAGAGTCTGGCCGAGTGGTTGGTTGATGCCGCCGAGAAGGACCAGTGGGATGGAAAGGCCCCCGTCATTACGAATTAGGATGCATACCGTGCTATCATCTACTGGGTATTTCACTGAAGCTGGGGCCGAGAATGTACTTAGAATATGAATGACTTGTCTACCGGACATGTAATGAGAGCTATGATATACACATCAACCCAAGCCATCACCACCCACCATCTATCCTAGTGACGTAACAATGCAAACGTATCCAATATATGGGCTCTAATCGCATCGCCCTGCAGAAAAGCACCATGCCCCCTGCCCGTATCGAGCAAAGATATATAAATAAACAAGACAAGGCCGAACAAAAGACGAACAAGGTCGATCCATCGACAACACTGAGACTGGCAAGTCTCCCACTTTGCCAAACGCCCGCTGGAAGGCTTCTGGCGTCAAACCATGCCTCCCTGATAAAATAAATAGCCTGTCCTATGGCCATTGTGGCTCGCCGTCTACCCATTCTTGCTTCCCAGACACAAGGAAAGAAACAACAAACGGAAAGGTTTATCCTCTCCCCATACACAAGAAGCCACCCAGACCGAGCCTATAAACAAAAGAGACAAAAAAAAAAAAAAAAA
>JAMQMW010002787.1:34365-51400 GCA_024115155.1 Thelonectria blattea
GCCGTTCGTTGATAACCCGTCGGAGGGTTGGGGTTGGGATGGGGATGGGGGACGAGATAGGCATCGCCCTGGTAGCCGTCAAACGTCGCTGGTCCGGTCGGCGCCACAGGGGGAGGCGGAGGAATCGTCGACGCCTCGTGCAAGCTGGCGGCTATGACGCATCGATCCAACACCATTCGGAGCGCGCTCGTAATTTCGTCGTAGTTGGGATCCGGACTTCGGACGCACTGCAACACAATCGACAGACAGACTATGTCCTTGGTGTCGCGCCCGCTAATGTTTCGGATGAGGAGATCCACCGTCTTGTCGACCGTGTTGATCAGCCGCGGTGGGGACCACAGAACGAGGTTCTCTGGATTGTACTTTGGATAGTCGTCCGAGGAATCGGGTGACATGCGTATCGCCTGCGTGCCCAGCCCGCTGGCATCGTAAGCCGGACGCAGCGCAGCACGGATGTAGAAACACACGCTCAGCGCCGCTTGGATGATGTCCTTTTTGAGCACCTGATGATACATCTCGGCGACATCCTGAAAGTGCGCCAGCAACGGATCCAGCTCGTCGAGGTACTTCATGATGACCATGGATGACCGCAAGTAAGCCCGTGAGATTTGTGGCGGCGAATCAGGCGCCCCGATGGCAAATGGCCGATAGAGCGCCAGCAGCGGCCGGCGCACATGCATGTCGAGAATAACCCGGCTTCGCCACATTTTGCTTTTCTGCGTGTCGCTGAGGACCCCTTGCCGAGGGAAGATGTAGTTGATGTCGTCCAGGTACCGCTCCAGTTTGGCACCCACGTCGAGCACTTCCTGATAGTCCCGAATGCTCTCGAAGCTGTTCAGCAGATGCGCAACCCTCATCCGCACCCCGAGCGTCATGGCTGCGTATGCTTGCATCTGATTGTCCGTCACCTGATCAATCGGCTTTGACGGAGGCAGCTCCATCATGTCGGGGTGAAGTTCGAGGTCGTCGAGGTTTCGAGGTGGGCGACACGTGAAATCGCCTTCTCGGACCACACACGGTAGGCTGCTGGCGAGGGAAATGTGCAGATCCATATCCAAAATGGTAAACCACAGGCGACGTCTCATCTCGCACTGGAAGACTGGCATTCGGGCCTCAAACTCGGAAGGGTCGCGGTGGAGTCCCATGGTCATGGCCATGCGAACCGTGGATCCTAGGGAGGTCCAGGAATCCTGGATGCGGGGGGTGATCATCCTCTGGGCATGCAAGAGAAGAACTTCGGTCTGGAGCGTCGAGAATTCCACCAGCTGCTTTCCCCTCAACCTGTCCAGCCATGCGCGCACTAGAGCGCAAGCCGTGGGGATGTGCACTCCATCAGTTCTCTCGTGGCCGAGGCCCTTGGACTTGGTCTCGAATCGGGATGCTACCGACAGGACGGCGATGAGCTGTGGCAAGAAGAATGACGATTCCATCTTTCCCTCCCAGTATAGTCTGTATTGTTCCCTGAATATCGGCAAGTGAAGGATCCGGTAAATGGTTTCCGACGTGTCAATGTACGAGTTGACCAGACGGTCGCAGACGGCCTTGTTCGGTAGAATATCTCCCATTCGAGTGTGGACGGGCATCATCGAGTCGACGAAAACAGTAATCGGAGTGAGTGACTTGCGATATTCGTCGAGCAGAGCCCTGTGGAACCCTTTGAAGTTCAACATGAGATCTCGAATGTTGGGGTTGTTTGTTGGGTTTGCCATGTACTCTTTGGCTTCCTCGAACTGTTCCTTGGTTAGATGACTTCAACCCAATCCCAAACCCAACTTACCAAATTCAGCAGGACGCGAGGGCTGTTCTGGCCATGGTATCTCGTTCGAAAAGCACCTTGTTTGACCGTCACGCCCCTGATGGTGTCGATCGGGCCCGCCATTATCTTGCCGCCGCTGGCTTCAGACACGGCAGGACTTCGCGCTACCAGCTGCTTCTCCAGCCTTTCCATGCGCAACGCCAAGTCTTCGAGAGAAGGTGAGGCCATGGACTCACCGTTCCTAACCGGCGCATATACAAGTTCGTTGTTCGGGAGCGGCGTGCTCGCCAACATGCCCGGGCCGCAGGCTCGCTTCGGTGGCCGAGAATCGGCCGTCTCGACGTCGGATCCATCCGAGAGGTTGGCCGAGTCGTGATCGACGGCGTATTTGCATGTGCGACTGGACTTCTGACACTGGCCGCATGGACAGAGACGGTCGCATCGTAGCTTGCGCTTGCGACACTCGGTGCAAGACTTGACCGGCCGAGGTCTCTTTACGCTGCGCTGCTGTTGAGGTTGCGACTGGGGAGGGTGAGTCGGGCCGTGGCCCTGAGGGGGGGTTTGTTGGTGAAGATGGTGATGAGGCGGAGTTTGTTGCGGCGGGAGGGTCGTCTCGTAGGGAGCAGAGCTATGGGTTCCGGCTGGGGGTACGGGGACAGGAGCGCCCGCATCGTGGGCGGATGAGTGCAAGGCGGCCATGCCGGACCGGATGCCGGGTGTTTGGGCGACGAGGAGGAAAAGAGGTCGATTGCGATGGAGCGGGAGAGGTGAGTCGGTATTCGGTGGTATGGGGCGATCGGCAGAGGATCGAACGGGTCGAGCCAACAAGTCTGGGATAACGGCGGAGGCGGGTACGGACGAGAAGCTCGACGGGATTGATGGTTGGGGCGGGATTGGCGGATTGCTCACGATGGCACAGGCGTCGGGTCGGGGACGCAGGCAGTATCGAGTCGCAGGTGCGCCAATGTCGCGGGGGACATGGCGGACGGCGAAGCAGAGGCAAGTCGGGCGCAGGCTAGTCGAGAATGGGGAGGTGAAGGAAGAGGAGGAGGAGGAGGGAAGAAGGAGAAGGAGGAGGAGCTGGAGACGGGTTAGAACGACTCGGCGAAGTAGGACCTGGGACGCGGACTTGGGACGGGGCACGGCCAGCGGGACGTAGGAGGTGGGACGGGAAACGGGGGATGGGGACGTCGAGGGCCCTGCAGCGTGCAGATCACGACAGTGGAGGTGGAGAGGTCTGCGGACATAAAGCAGCGACAATTAGCAACCTGGCAGCGAGGCTTTTGCCAATGAAGACAGACAGACACTGGACAGGGGCGACTTGCTTACCGCAGAGTCTCTGTGGGAAAAGCCGAGTGTCGTCAAGCAAAGAGCCGGTCGGTGGGAACTCGGAACTGGGATTGATTCTCTCGCTGCTGCTGCGCTCTGGAGGAGATGGGCCGGCTCGCTGGGATTGTCTTGCCTTTGGGTTGGCGGGTGCGGCAAGCGTGGTACCAAATGTCTTCTGCGCCGGGAGATGGGGCCGTCCCAGGGTCCAAGCCTCCTCCATGCACTGAAGGGCCAGCGACTGGTTGACGGCCGTCGACGCTGTAATGGCCCGTCGAGCTAACGTCGGGGCGTGGGTTTTCTCCTTCTGATTCAGCCACGACGAAGACGCACACGAGTCGAGGCAACCCTCGGCAGTGCTCCCGCGGCTGGGCTAGTGCCTGTGGTCTGCCTCGCCTTGTTGGGTTGATGTTGAGGGCGCTGCGATTGTTAGACCACGGTTGCAGGGAATAATGTGCGTGGACCGGCGGCTGTGGTCTTATTCCGTCCTCTGTGCATTAACGAGGCTCGGCCTAAAGTAGTCTGTGTGTTTCGTGCAGCAGCTCGATGGTGGTCTTGGTTTTGGTCTTGGTTGGTGGGGAGGGAGGAAGGGGATCGATCGGCCGACAGAGCAAACACGCCCATATCGGTGAGAGACAAGTACAGTGGCAGCCGGTGGCGGGCGGCACGGTACGAATTCGATACCTACCTCACATATACGGAGTAGACAGGCGATTCCGAGGAGGAACACGGAGCATGTATGGGGAAGCGAAGAGGGATGGGACTCGTGGCAGGGAGAGCTAAGGCCCCGAGGGGATCGGGAAGGAAGTGACGATCGCGGGCACAAGTTGCTGTTGGTGGTCTGTCGGTGCATGTGATTGGATTGTTTCATCCGGAGATGTGACCGCCCGAACTGAAGAAATAATAATTCATTATCCGCATCCGCATCCGAGGCTTTTGGGCTCGAGATGAGGTGAGGTGAGCGAGAGGTGAGCGGAGGTTGCACTTGGTGGCTGACGGCTGATGGACGGCGGGACGCTTCATTCTTCTGCCGCGCCTGCCTCTCGTTAATTGCAAACACGGCAACTGCTGCCTTTCCCAACGTAGCAATGGATCTCGTTAGTCGCTCCTTCCCTCAACTTCGGTAGCATTGCTTTTGCCGTTGCGAGCAAGCTACAGCGGCCTAGAAGGCTAGACATGCAGGAGACAAGGCAAGGCAGGTACTGGACAGGGAAGGGCCTTGTTTGCGAGGGGATTCTCGGGATGGATGGAAGTTGGTCCATTTTCGACGACGTCGTGACTGTTCATAATGTCACCAGCAACTTCCAATTACCTGATTTTTTGGAATTGGTGTGCTGGTCGTGGTCGACATCACGACTCGCCAACGGCCCCTTCATGTTATGCACCGCATGATGAATCCGCCCTCGTGATCGGCCAAGGACAGACACAGACAGTACGCCTTCCTCGTCTGGTACGGAGCAGAGATGCGTTTCCACCGGACACCGGCCGCCGTCGGAGCCGGACCCTTAGATGGGCCAAACGGGCCTAGACCATGTCCCAGGGTCTCGGCCCTGGCGCAGGCTTTCCCAACTCGGCTCATCGGCCTGGCGCCCGCACGTGATGCTCCCGATGCTTCGGCCTGTGTGCTGAACAGTGCTCCGCCAGAGCTCTCTCAGTCTTTTGCCCAGTTGGGCCTCCCGGACCATGTCAGAAGGGGAGGGCTCGGGGCATGTTTGGTCTTGATTCCCTTGTCTCGCCTGCCCTGGCCTGTCATGATTTTCGTACTCCGTACTCATTTGCCATTTTAGCACCCTCCAGGGGAGAGGAAGGAGCTGGGAAGAAACAAACAACCGCCAGAAATAGAAACAGGGTCAGTTGTTGGTTGCAATGGAAGGTGCGATTTCAAACCTCCAACTCCATGCTGCCTGCCCTTCCAGTTCCAGGTCGCTTCGCGGCACGTGCTGAATTCGCCAACGAGCTCAACCCCATTTCTCAGACAGACAACAACAGCTGGACAGATGTTCGACAATCCCATGCGCCATGGCGGCCGCCATCTCGGCCGACCGTGCTCGAGATGCCTGTCCTCCGTCGGTCCGCGGTATGCAACGGCAAGCGCAACAGAAAACAAGGGTCGTATTGTCCTGTATCCGTATGTATCCCCCCTTTCCGACGCCCCTTTACGACGTCCTACTGAGATGCTGTCTACTTTCAGCATGCCTGGGAGCACCTCTGCAGAGAACAACAGCTCGGACTGTGCGCCAGCACAGCTAGCCGGGAATAGTATCCATTCCATTTCGATTCTCGAGCTTATAACAAGTTACCTCTGCATACTATACTGCAGCGTGCATATAACTTAATGCAGCCTGCAACATGCAACATCGCACCGGCCGGCAACGAGAAGGCCAGCATCATCAACAATCCACCCCGATTCCTCTACCCAAAACTCCCCGCCGCTCGTGTGGCCCGGAGTGTTTTTCGCTACCCCCTCCGGGCTAGGCGCTAGATCCGGGAACCGAACGATTCGAGAAAAAGCCTCTCTTTGTTATGCTTTGTATGGCGACGACAAACTTGCGAGAGGGTGCCATCTTTCGTGCTCCAGCCGAAGCTCGACTTCGACTTCTCCGCGGCATATTATTCGCAGCACGAAAACGAGCAGCATGGATACTTGCCGGCCCTTCTGCCGTCCCAACAAGCTCCCTTGTCGTTCAGCGCACGCCTCGCAAGCCTCATCACGCCAAACCTGTCAACTTTGGCCTTGGTCAATTCGCACTCGCCGCATTCCTTTCTTCACCCACCCACTTGCCGCTTGCCGCCCGCAGCGCGCGTGGACGGCTGGTCGGTTTGGCCCATCATCCATGACCCCATCCATCCCATGGCCCCCATGTCCCTTTCGCCTGCATGGAACCCCTTCAGAGCTTCAACCCGACCGCCGCAGGCACGGCCGAAATTCCCGGCCCTTCCCTCAGCTTTAGGCCTTCCCGCCCCGGAGTTTGGGAGACGAGACAGGTCACAGATGCCACTTTGGGACAGGTCTCCTCCTTTCCCCAGCCGACTTGGCCCATGGGCCAAACAGGGATGCCGTCATGGCATGGCAGAAGCAGAGCTGCAGAGGGAAAAGACGGCGCCGCCCTCGGTGTTTCCCGTCGGACCATGGCTGATTTGTGACGGCAGATGATCTGTCGCTTCGCCTGCCTGTCGAACCTCACGCATCCTTCAACCTTTTAGCGCCGGCGTGTTCGGCTCCGACGCCAATCTTCCAGTTCCTCTTCCTGACCCCCCCCCTCCCCTCGCCAATTTCACTTGTCAAAGCTGATCACCGCCGCCGGCTCCTCATCAGCGATGGATCAAATGCCAAATGGCCAAGAGCAGGGCTGAATTGAAGCTTCAAACGCCGCGTGCCGGCTATCCTCTATCTCGACTAGGCTCGAATCATGCCACCACTGCGTAAACCTTCCATTGGCCGCGTGCCGTTCCCCATGGGCCTTCCACAGCCCTTTCTAGAAGTTCCTCATCTCCGCGCCAGAGGGGGGAAAGAAGAGAAAAAAAAAGGTCGCAATTGCTTACTTACTCGTAACACGGCTGATGCGACTCCGTAATTCCGACGAAGAGCAGCTGATCTTCTTCTTTTCTTAGAACCGCCATGTTAAGAGCTGTGTCCTCTATCAATGACTCGGGACCGAAACGTTGCTTGGGCTCCCTCTTGCCTACGCTCAACTCGTCCCGTCGCACCACTCATCATCAATCCCACACTTGTCTCGCCTTTTTCCCTGTCCCGTCAATTTTCCGTGCCTGTTCCATTCCGTCCGTTGTAACTTGTGACTTTGTAATGAATGCCCGTGTCCCCATGTCCTCGTCCGTGACCCAGATGTCCATCCATCGCCTCGGGCTTTCCTCATGATCCCTGGAAGGGGGGGAGACGAGACCCCCTCCGATTGAGACTGAACCCCACGTCTTGGTAATGGCGAGTGCTAATATTGCGGGCTCTCGACCATTTAACTGATGCACGAGCGTGAACCGCCGACCCCATGGCTGCTGCGACTTGCGACTGCCACTCGACTCTGGCGGTGACACCGAAACGACCCAACCTCCCTATTGCCGTGTCGTGGATGGGAGGGAGGCCGGCCGAATGTGATCATGATAAGTGTTCAGCGATGACCACTGGGTCCAGGCTCGTCATCGTCCGAGGGCCAAGCACCCGGCAAACCTGCCGGCTCACTCGCTTCGTTTTGCGCATCGCCCTCGACCGCATCCCCGCGGGTCCCGTTGAACACGTCGAGCAACCTCGCGAGCAGTCCCGGTCCGGCGTCACCGCCCGTCGTCTCATCGCCGTCCCGGTGCGGGTCGTCGTCGGTGTTCTCGGTCGGCGGCACTATCCTCTCCTCGTCATCCGCCGCCATCGCCGCAGCGATAGCCGCCCGGTCCTCGTCGTTGAGTCCATCGTCCTCCTCGGGCGCGGGTGCCGGTCCGTGGAGTTGCATGCGTCCCAGGAGCTCGGCGAGAATGTGATGGACCTCGGGAGGATACGATGGGTTCTGAACCCACGGCAACTTCGTGCCTTCGCGCGTGAATATGTTTTCCTCCTCGGGCGGTGGCATCGGGTCGAATTCGAAGTTTGGCTTGCTTTGCAAGTACTCTTCAGGGGCTCCGGCAAGCAACGGGGGCTGTCCTGAGAGGTATGCAAGTCGTGTAGACCCCAGATCGCCCAGGTGATCCGCAATGGGCAAGCTGGCGTGGTCGACCTTGTCAATGCTGTTGGCTACGCTTTTGAACAACTCGATGGCTTGGGCGTTGTTCCATAGGTCCTTGAGCCTGTGGAGGTATAGCAGCGTCCAGAAGCGCCTGGTGAAGATATCCAGGTTGGCGCCCCAGATGGATGCGGGCGTATCGAGGTTGATTTGTTGGCACAGGGTAGAGTAGAGCCAGGGAAGGCTCTTGAGACCAGCCTTCAAGACTTCTCGCGCGCCCTCTTCGTCGCCCAGCTGAAGCTTGGCCAACACCAACGTCTGTCGCAGGTATATCGAGTCGAAGTGTCCGTTCTTGGCCTCCACCTCCTCGACGAAGTCGATGAGCCAGCGGGCTTCGTGCGCGCGGATGGCGAGCTCGTGAATGGTGTACCGCATGGAGTAGGGGTCCTCGGGGGCCATTTGGTAGAGCAGCTTGGCCCACTCGAGGGCGGTGCGGTAGGTGCCCTTGCGGATGAGACTCTGAATGTAGTGGTAGCCGGCCAGCCAGAACTGGCGGTTCTCGGGGCGGTAGAAGCTGAGGCGGGCGCGGCCCTGCTCCATGTTCTGACGAAAGGACGACGTGGTGACGCGGCCAAAGCTGAACAGGGCTCGCTCGCAGAGCTCGGCAGCCAGGGACATGTTCTGGTCCTGCTTGGCTACGCTGCTGACCTGCAGAAGCGTTGACACATGGTATGCTAGAGATGGGTCAGCGGACGCTCTCTTAGACGGTGCGAGCAACAGAGCCATGTGTACTTACGAACTGAGCTGAGGAGGTGTATCAACCTCAGTGGATCGCCTGCCTGCACAATGACAAAGAAGACGGTCTGCAAGCAGTCGTATTCATCGTCGTGCACATAGGCGTACTCGGTCCAGCTCCCGTCCTCGGCTTTTCCAACCTCCTCCATCTTCAAGCCACCCGATCCTGCACGCGGCCAGTGTTCGCGGCCCTGGATGAAGACGTTGCGGCGTATCGTCACCTCCTGGAGCTTCAACTGGCCAGGAGGACCGCGTAGAAACGTTTCTAGGTCGAGCACCCGCTGCGTGGACTGGCGTCGCCGGTGATCCTCCTCGGCCTCGGCCGAGTTGATGATGTCGCGCCCGAAGAGGCTGCGCATCTCGTTTATGGCCCTGAGGTGGTACGGGTTGACGGAGAGCAGTTCGTTCCTCCTCACAGACGCGACCTGGGATTTCAACTCGGCGGCAATATGAGCGCTGTCTGGGTTCGCATTGGCGTTGATGTTGAGCTCTCTGAGGGCCTTGTCGATTTCATCCTCATTGTCCTGCTCAACCGCCGCAGCCTTGCCCTTCTTCTTCTTCTTCTTTTTCTTCTTGCTCTTCCCAGACGCCGGCTTGGGCTCCTCGACCGTCTCTTCCTTCATCAGCTGTGACTCGGCATTATCGTCATCCTGAGCCTCGTCCCCGTCGTCGTCGTCGCCACCGAGCGCCGCAAAAAGGCTCACCCGAGGCTTTACCGCAACGGGCCTCTCATTTTGGTCGCTGTCGTCTGAATCTTGGGCCGCAATTTCGTGCGCCTTCTCCAGGTCTTTCTGCTTCTGAAGCTTGCGGATCTGTCTACTCGACATGTTGAGCTTGCCGGTGCGTGTGCAAAGCGAGGTGAGGGGTCGAACAAGGAGCCTTCCGTCCAGGCAGAGATGACGTTGAGAAAAAAGCACTGCGAAAAGGTGTGGATCCAGGTAGGTGCCACGCTGTGTGGCAGGAAGCACTGTACGTATCCAACTTGACCACAACAATAGAGACGGTTTCGAGACACATATACACGAACTTCTGACATACAAGCAACACTAGGTAGTAATTACATCTGATGATCTCAACATGTTTTCTGACCGGCTGCCTGCGGGGTCATCGGCCTGGTGCCCGTAGCCGATGTGTCACGCCGGTGACTGTTGGCCGCGTATCACAAACCAACCAACAGGCTTACCGCGAAGAGACAGGGAGTTCCCAGTCAGAATGCATATGTGAGCTTGATATGTGTATTGTCTGAGCAACTTCGCGCAGATCTTCTTGGTTGCTCTCTATACCAAGTCTCTCATCCCATCGTCATCTTCATCTTGACTTTGTTTCATTTCTCTCGTCAACCGAGTTGTCATCCCTTGTATGCACCACGCCGGCCATGCCAGGCCGCCCGTCCTTGCCGATTCAAAAGATCGAAAGCAAACCGCCTAATGAAACCCTTCCTTGCAAGCCCTTGCACTCAAATGTGCCATCTTTCAAGTCAATCCTAACTCCGAGCCCGCATCATATCATCGCTGTGACAATTCAAACCGGCTTTATCTGTCCATCAAAGCCACCTAAAATGGGCCTTGAAAACCTCAATGGCTGCCAGTCCGAGGCAGAACATTGTCGGAAACCTTCGAGGGTTGTTGTGTTACATCATACAAGAGAATTATGATATTCGTGAGAAAACCAAGTATCCGCCATGTCGGATCAGTCGCTCCAAGTCGGCTGATCAGACCAGACCATTATAATTGAAAGGGCACGGCACCGAGCCGCACCCGCTGTCGCTCAACCCCAAGGCAGGTTAAACTGAACTCACTGCGCAGGGGCAGGAGTGTTTTGGTATTGTGGTCGGTTTCCGCCACGGCCGCCACGGTTGTATCCACGACCGCCGCGTCCACGACCACGGCCACGGCCCCGATAGTTGCGGTAGCCACCGTCGACACTTCCTTGCCCAAACGTCTCCATGTTCTTTCGCTGCTCCTCTCCACGCCATTCACGGCCGCCAGGCTTCTGTCCGCCATTCTCAGCCCGTTCCCGGGACTCGCTCGAGATGTTGTCAAAGAACGACGTCGATCTGTTGTAGGCAACAGGGGTACCGCTGGCAGCGCTTGGCTCTGGAGATTCGACAGAAGCCGCAGAGGGGGCCTCAGTCAGCGGGGAACCAGCAGCGGCTTCCTTGACGACATCCTCCTTCTTGAACTTGGCGTTCGCCTGGGCGAAATCAAAGTCAGAATCGGGAACCTCCACCTTGGTCGCGCCAGGTCGTCCTCCACGGCCGCGACCGCGACTGGCGGGAGCACCCCTCACAGCATTCACCCTCATCTCGTTGACCTTCTTGGTCAAGTTGTCCATGGCGGTGCTGCCACCGTTGCCCAGTTGGGCCATAGCTACCGCCACAGCAGCGCGGGCTGCATTCGTCGCATCCTGGACATTGCTCGGGGTGGGAGCAACGGTAGGCTTGGCAGCGGGCTCCGAGGCACCGGGAAGATGGAATGGCTTGGCGGCCGATCCAGACAAGGGTATCACGGGCGTGATGCGGTGGTTTCTTGGGCCAGTAGGGGCGGTTTTGGGTGCGTCGCTACCCTGGCCGTTGGGGTGAAGGTTGGCGGCAACTTGCTTCACCTCTTCGACAGAGGGCTTTGACTCTACAGGAGGAGCGGGAGCCTGGGCAGGCTGCCGAGGGACCTGAGCCAAGGACTTGGGCTCAGTGGGAGGCGCAACCTGCGCCACTGGGGTAATAGGCTTGCCGCGGTCAGCACCTGGCCCGATGGGGGCATGCTTTGCATCCTGGGCCGGTGCGGCAGCGGGGGTAGTGCCTTGGTTCTGAGAAGCATCTGGCGCAACAGGACCGCCGGGGCCGGGAGGGAAGGGATAGTTGTTCCAAGCTCCAGGGCCACCAGGGCCGTTAGGGCCGCCGGGAGGAAATCCTTGCCCTGGGGGAAACCAGCCTGGAGGGGGAGGATACGGCATATTGGCAAAGTTCGGACCTGGCCCGGGTCCAGGTCCAGGTGCGGGTGCACCACCTCGGCCCCATGATCCAGGAGGAGGAGGGCCTCCGTAGAAGTTGTTGGGAGGGTAAGGGTTCTGACCGAAACCAGGAGCTCCTGGGGGAGCATTCTGAGCTGGGGGCTGAACTGGGCGGGATCGAGTCTTGAACGAGCATGTTAGCAGGACGAACAAGAAGAGTTTTCATAAGAAAAGAAGAGTTGTGGGTTCCCGATCAGAAGGAAGGCAACGGAAGTATCGACATTGTTTTTGCGCTTTTCCGACGTGACAAAGTTTACATCCGGAATATTTCATCATATGGGAAGGGGAAGAGGGCTGGACAGCGGGAGTACTCACACCAACGATGGCTGGGTCATCGGGGACGGCAGGAGGCTTGTTCTCCTTGACGCTCGGGTGGTCCTCGATCCTCAAGTCCTTCACGTCGCTTCCACGGAAGACGATGTATTCGTAAACTTGGTCAGAGGGAGAAATCTCCTCTTCTGGCGCGCCCTTGCGGCCCTCGGTTCCGAAGGACCTCACATTCTCGAGAGACACGGTCGACTCGTCCGAGTTGATCTCGTGGAGGGTGCCGACGTAGCTAGCGGGGGTGTCAGCATTGGGGGACGGCAAACGGCGCGAGGGGCGAGGACGAACCGAATATCGCTTTTCGAGATGAGTGAAATACGGGACCTGTGGCTGCGTAAGCGGGCGTAGACAGGTGCCGATGACCACGTCCAGCCTACCCGAGAAATTCAGACATTGCAGAGCTGGAAGACCACGTTCAGCACGTGGCAAGCTCCAAGGCGACGTTTCGCGGGGATAGTTGAGCAATGGGAGGAAGTGCGGAGTAGAAGGGATGAAGAATAAAATGCGAGGAAAAGACGCGTGGCGAAGGAGGAGGGTGGAGGCGGAGTGAGGCGAAGTATGTTGGGAGAGGTTGGTTTTGTGTGGGAGAAAGGTTTTGCAAGAATGCAAGAGCAGGAGCAAAAAGAGAGGCTGGAAGTTGAGTAGCCCTGCCAGAGGGGCGGGTAAAGTTCGGGTGAACACCGGGCCCAAGCCAACTTCACATGGAAGCTGATCGAGCTGATTGAAGACGAACTGCAGTTGAAGTCGAGTCAGCCAAGGGTTTAAGAAAAAGATGAAAGCGTCTGTAGGTAATTAATTGATGCTCAATTTGCCCGAGAAAGATACTTTCCATCGTACAGCTGTTCTGGGTGCTCTTTGAGGCCGATGCGTTTAACCGTCCACCTGGCTAGTCAACCAGTTCCAGTTTCCGTTCCCCGCATTTCCTGGCAGCTGCATGCAATGGTTCGCGATCTTGAGATTCAGCGTGGCACCGAGAATGGACTTGCTGGGTGGTATCGACTCTTTGTGATCTTTAGACTTTACTGGTACACTCGATATCACAAACCACACGGGAGGTGGCACAACGTGGCACAAATTGCATATCTCATTCAAACACTTGCGTAACAAACCCTGGTCTACTTCTAGAATGATAAAACATGCCTCTGTCGCCATCTTTGAGAACGAGTGTGCGTGTAAACCTCGAAAATACCCATAGTGGCCAAACTGACCTAGCCGGAACTCCAATGCCCAGACGTCACTTATCGGAACTTGCTGAAAATGACTGCAATAATGAGAATAACCAAGACTGTAATGATGGCAATGGTGATTATCCGATTTGTAGCCATCCTGTTCATGGTCAGCCACAGATAGACGAGTGTTGTTCGTGGATGCACTTTACCTACGGGCCATTCCCCGAAGAGTCTTGACGCTCTTGTCTACGTAGCCCTCGCTGTCAAGGAAGGTGTCATGAGTGTGTTGAATGACGTCGCGCTGTCGGCTCAAGTCCGCTAGGGTTGATGCGCCAATGGTTTCGGTCTCGTTTGCGAGGGCTTGGCTGGCCTTTAGTCGTTGAGTGCTCCTGTCGAGGCGATCGGTTCCTGACAACAGCTGTTGGCGCTGCTCCATATGAATATCCGAAGCGCCGGCAGGATCATCGGTGTATCGTGAGCCGAACAAGGCAGAGCGATCGGAGGAAAGCGACGTGAGTTTGCGCCGGGCGGCGTCGGTCTCGGATTCGAAGTTGCGGAAGCGTTGGTTAACCTTGGTACGAGTGCTGGTGGGAATGTTTTGTTTCTCCAATCGCATTTGGTCCAGCTGTGCCGAAGAACACGTTAGCATGGCTGCAGCGTTTGATGGATCATGATTCCGGTCGAGGGTTGCCTACCAGCTCATCAGCCTCCTCCAGCGCACGCTCTGCCTGACTGATGGCAGCTTTCCGGGGTTCTCCGGCAAGTTCGGGAATCTGGTCGAGTTTCTGAGACAGGTCGGCCTGGACGAGTTTGAACTCGGCCTCGTATGCGCCGAAGAGCTCAGAGCCGGCGTCGGTATCGAGGGGGTTCGCCATGGTTGAGGGAGACTAAGGAGATCGGTTCAAGAAGGATGGGTACGGGGGCAAAGGCAGATGAGGGCCTAGAGCAGCGTGAAGAGACCAAGAGAAGGGAATCGCAGATGGTTGGAGATGCAGAGTCTGTGGCGCAACAGTGAGGTGATGTCGGACTTAAGATGCGATTGATTGCTGGTGCCTCTTAGACGTCTGCGTCAGCCAGGAATCCTGCCGGAATCCTGCCAGAATGGCTGGTTGCCTGCGGATGAGCCAATGAGCGTGGTTCCAGCCACTGATTTCTCCACGTGATCTCTTTGGTCCGTGCACAGTGCTCCACCGAGCTTGATATCTTTCGTCCTGACGGACGAGATTTTTTCTACTTTTCCTTTCTCCTTAGAAAAAATTTGAAGCCCCCGGAGTGCAATTGAGCGGCTCGACGTTACGACCTCGATGGCGTAGAGTTGAAGCATTCTGGGTAGATTGAAGCAGGTTTCCTGCTCGGCGCTTTTAAGAATTGGAGACTCGATCTCACGTTTCCCGATCCCGTTGAGTGTTCGACATGCCCGCGCTGTAGCCTCGGCCCTTGTTGGCCCTGCGTGCCTAATGAATGTTGGTTGATTGGCAACGCACCAAGTACGAATACGCAGAGTAGCTGCGAAGTGAATCGCCTTTCCGAGACCAAACCGGTATCCGGGAGACTGTTGAAACAAAAAGACAGACTTTGCGATTTGCATTCCTCGGAAGCAGCTGAGATTTTTCGCTCAACGAGATCTGCAAAAGCTGTGCTCGCTTCAGCTCGCCTCACGGCCGCCACTGTGCGCCACTGTGGCTCGGAAAGAAGAAGTCTGGGGAGGCCAAGTGGGGACGTCTCAATCGTTGGGAAGTGCAACCATGGATGCCATTCCTTCCATTGGTCTCGACGTCCCCGAGGACTTCGTTCTCTTCTTTACATTCCGTTCGCCATAGCATTCCTTTGAACGAGCACGGGTCGAAGCCGTTTCTCAATTCGTTCAACCGCTCGGAGAAACGCTTTTTGCGGAGGCTACCGGTCTCGAAGATGCCGGAGGCAAGGCATATGTAAGTTCCGCCACCGTCTTGTCCCACCCACCAGATTCATCGTCATCGAATCAACTTTCGACACCTTCACGCACCGCACGCGGCCCCAATCACACCCCATCCGCTCTGAGACATGTCTCTAGGCATCTCCGTTCCTTTGTCACATGCCATAACAACTTCCCGTCCCTCCTTCTCGAGCAGGACAGTGTTGCCATTATCGCCTTTTATCACCGTCACCCTCCCCGCTCAGGCCGTGCAGTGCCTGCACTCTCGGCACTCTTCGTTTCCACACCGACTTCTATCCGTGTCCGAGCTTGAGCAGTTATGAACGGCTCAGCTGATTATTTCGCCAGGAAGAAGGTTGCCATTGTGGGCAGCGGCTGTGCGGGCATCGCAGCCCTGTGGGCGTTGAACAAGACGTACCATGATGTCTACTTGTACGAAGCTGCTGATCGGCTGGGTGGCCATACCAACACGGTCCAGTTCAAGAAGGGAAAGTATACCACAGCCGTCGACACTGGATTTATTGCTTTGAACACGGTCACATATCGTGAGTTGTCTGTGGCCACCGTGACACTGTGGTATGTGCTCATCTCAATCGGTAGCAAATTTTCTTCGCTTCCTGGACAAGATTGGTGTGAAAACCGAGCCGACGGAACTATCCTTCAGCGTTTCGCGAGACCGGGGAGCGTTCGAATGGGCCGGCCCAAGTCCAACCTCCCTCTTCTCCCAAAGAAGAAACGTCCTATCCTTGAGAATGTGGAGGATGATCTTTGATGTTATTCGCTTCAACCAATTTGCCCTGGACCTGCTCATCAACGAAGAACAAGAGCTGCAACACATTTATGTTGGCAACGGCATGATGAACCACATTTGCAAGGAAGAGACCATAGGGCAGTACTTGATCCGCGAGGGGTACTCGGACGCGTTCCGTGATGATTACCTCATACCGATGACGGCGGCAGTCTGGAGCACAAGCTCAGACAAGAGCATCTTGGACTTCCCGGCAGTGACGTTGGTACGATTTCTGTAAGTGCTACTGCTCTCCATGTCCTTGCTATCCAATTAACCATTCCAGTTGGAATCATCACCATCTGACAACCCTGGGAGCTCGGCCACAATGGCTCACCCTGAGTGACGGTTCCAAGTCGTACATTGACACAGTGATGAAGGGGTTCCCGCCAAACCACCTCTTCTTAAAAACGCCAGTTCGGAGAGTATCCAACGATGCTGACGGTCGAGTGAGAGTGCATCTCGAAAATGGGTCATCAGAGGTTTACGATCACGTCATCCTGGCAACTCACGGCGACGAGGCTCTTGATATCATACAATCATCGGCAACCGAGCAAGAGCGGTCCATTCTATCATGTTTCCAAACTTCCCAAAACGAGGTAGTATTGCATTCCGATCCAACCCTGATGCCCTCGAGGCGGCACGCGTGGGCGAGCTGGAACTGCCTCACACTGTCCACACCATCGACGCGCCAGTCACATGTCGACCGGATTTCGTTGACTTACAACATGAACACCCTTCAGAACATCCCACGAGACAGTTTTGGCGACGTTTTGGTGACACTAAATCCTCTCTACAAGCCTCGACAGGAGACCATCCAGGGCAAGTTCTACTACTCGCATCCCCTGTATACGCCCTCTGCAATTCGCGCGCAGAAGCTGTTGAGCCACATCCAGAACACCAGGGGAATCAGTTATGCGGGGGCGTGGACAAAGTACGGCTTCCATGAGGACGCATTCAGCAGCGGAATCTCGGTGGCGCAGGAGCACCTCGGGGCAAAGTTGCCTTATGATTTCAAAGATTCGACGTACAGCCGAGGGAGGAGGCCTCGTCTAGGATTGATTGATCACTTCTTGCGCCTCATCATCTTGATTATCCAGGTTTTCGTGGTGCAAGTGTTGGAGAGGCTTGTCGAGTTTGGCACCGCAAGGAAGCCGGGAATGGTAAACGGTTATCATGGAAAGAGATCCAACGGAAAGTTGCGATAGAAACGAAACTTTCGGGCGGGTTCGCATTGTGGGCGGGCGTGAGCGTTGAAACGGGCATATTATACCAAAAGCATAGGGACAG